>JAADXQ010000053.1:0-46875 GCA_023337915.1 Pythium angustatum | reverse complement strand
TTGGCGTGGACAGCGATTGACTGGCCCACGGTCACTCCAGACGTCGAGCAGTGGACTACTTCCATCACCAAGGCGAACACGTCCCTGTGGCTTTCCTTGCCGTCAACTGCGAGCCCGCACCGCCCACTGTACCTCTCTGCCCCCGTCTCTTTACGCCCGGTATGCCAAGCTATTGCCGCCGCAGGGTTCAGATCCGTTGCCTCTCTACGCACGAGCACTGGCGAATGGCCAGAGTACCGTGAATTCTTCTCGCTCGTCTCGCCCTGCATCACAGGCACGGGCACTAATCGCCAAGTCTTCAAGATCTACACCTTGTTGACTTCTCTCGTCCGCTCGCACTTCCTGCACACAATACCGCCTCAAGCTGCACTGCCCAGCGTACACCTCCTCCCGCGCCGGGGTTTTCCGACGCGAGACAGGTGGGACTTCTTCCCTCGCCTCCCCAAGCTGAGTTGCTTTCGGCTCCTTGCGCCTCGACCAGCTACCTCCCACAGAACGCACCCTCTTATTGCTCACGGCCTTCCTCCAACGACCAGTATCCGCGACCACGTCCAACGCCTTCGGAAACTCGGAGCCTACGTCACACCCGTCGTCCGTGACGTTTACTTTCGGCTTACCCTCAAGCTCCTTCCTACAGGCAGTCGTCTCTGGGCTTCAGCGACAGGTGACCCCACGGCTCGGATTTGCTCTCATCACGGCTGCCAGTCGATCGAGACCGAACCGCACCTCTTCCACGACTGCGCTCCGGTGCGTGCGCTCTGGGACATGCAGTGGACCGCGTGGTCGCGCCTCCTGGTGAGTCAGCCGACCTGGCGGGACATCCTCTTTCCGTATTGTGTGCGCGTTCGCCGACGATACGCTGACCACCGCGACGGCATTGTACTCCTATGGCACGTCACCGCATCGATCCTCCTGCACCAAGTTTGGCGCGACCGGAACGCTCGTGTCTTCGAGGAGCTCGAACCCCCCTCGGCCAGTACCCGGCACCACCGCTTCCTCAGCATGTTTGCTGCTCACGCCCGATCCCTCCGCCGTCGACACCACGAGGACACCACCCTGCTCGAGACCATCGCAGTTGCACTGGAGCAACTCACCATGACCCCCGCCTATGCTCCCATCCAGAACCGCATCGAGACTCCGGTCTTCCTTCCCCGCGACCCGCGCCATCTCCAGATCTGGACAACCCGAACTTCTCGATTGTAGCTTAGTTTAGTTTATCTCCCTGCCCTCACCAGCAACGGGAAGTCCACCCCCCCTGTAATAAACGTATCAAATCAAACCGCATCTTCGACACCAGAGCTCTTCGACCGAGCGAGGATCTCGAGCCCACCATGTCGCGCCACCGCGACGTGCGCAACCGCGCGTACTCGTACGAAGAAGACTGTACGTTAGTCTCGTTTCACGTACGTCGCTATGTGTCCGCATGGGTCTAACCGACGCATTTATCTCCCCAGACGACTACGATGAAGACGAGTACACCGAGCCCAACTCGCCCAACTCCAGTGCGTCTTGTCTCGCGATTGTGTACCCTATCCTTCCCACCCTCACCGTGCTGCTCGTCGCTGTGTGTGTGTCTGTGTCTATATACGCACAGATGAGTTCATGTACCGTCGTGATTCGCCCAGCCACACGCAATCCGTGTTCTCGTTCGTCGAGCAGCCCGGTGCGGCAGCTTCGAGCGCGAGCGACGAGGTCGCCGACGGAGGTTGGTGTGGTCGCGTCGGCGCTCAGTATGGCCGATGCGTTTGTGCGTGTACCAACAGATCCAAGCTGATGATGCTATGTGTTGGTGCAGAGCTACTCGAGACGCTTGTGCCAGCAGTGAAAGCGACGGTCGGCACCAAGTTCTCGGACGCGCAGATCGTGGACGAATTGCGCCGCGCCAACTACGATCCGGACCGCACGGTTGTCTCGCTGTTGGAAAAGGCCAAGACCACCTCGGCCAGCTCGCGTACGTGACTTGTTATACGATCTCGGTATTGGCGGTGTGGACTGAACGAGAGATCCTCCGTATGGGTACATAGGCGTGAATCTCCCCGTGCACATCCCGATCCCTCGTCTGGACGCGGTGGCCAAGGCCATCGATGCGGAGAAGGCTCTGACCGCTTCGGTCAAGAGCGTGACAACGGCCATCGGCGGCGTGACGCTGAGTGCGCCGCCCACGAAGCTAAAACAGCGCGTCGTCGCAGACGAGCGAGAGGCGGAGACGGCAACGACGACGCCGGCTGCAGCGGTCGCGACGTTTGGCTCTACGGTACAGTCCTTTTCGCCATCGGAACTACGTGCGTTCGCCAAGGCCGAGGAAAAGGCGCAGCAAGAGTGTATGAAGCTCTACGAGAAAGAGACACACGACGTGGACGGCAAAACGAAGATCAGCATGGTCGTAGTCGGCCACGTCGATGCCGGCAAGAGCACAATCACGGGCCACTTGTTGTACAAGCTCGGCTACGTGAGCCAGCGGCTCATGCACAAATTCGAGAAGGAGTCGCGCGAGGCGGGGAAGGCGTCGTTCGCGTACGCGTGGGTCATGGATGCCGACGAAGAGGAGCGCGCACGCGGTGTCACGATGGATGTCGGCACGAGCTTCTTTGAGACCAAGTCCAAGCACGTGACATTGCTCGACGCACCCGGCCATCGCGACTTCATTCCAAAAATGATTGCCGGCGCCTCGCAGGCCGACGTCGCCGTGCTTGTCGTGCCGGCCGCGACCGGTGAGTTTGAGGCGGCGTTCGAGAACTCGGGCCAGACCAAGGAGCACACGCTGCTCGTGCGCAGCCTCGGCGTCACGCAGCTCGTGGTCGCAGTCAACAAGATGGACGCGACTGGATGGGATAAGACGCGCTTTGACGCGATCGTCGCGTCGCTCACGACCTTCCTGCACAAGTCGGGCTTCCGTCCAAAGAACCTGTGGTTCGTACCCGTGAGTGGCATGACCGGCGCCAACTTGCAGACCAAGCTCGATGCGAAAGAGTGCGCGTGGTACACCGGACCGACCCTCGTGGACGCGATCGACCAATTCTCGCCGCCGCAGCGTGAGATCTCCAAGCCCTTCCGCATGACCGTCTCGGACGTTTCCAAGTCCATGAGCCTCGGGCAGACCATCTCTGGCCGCGTCTATGCCGGTGCGGCAGCGATCGGCGACACGGTACATTGTGGAATTGGCGGCTTTATGGAAATGGAACGCTGACAGGTGATGTGCGCATGCGTGTTCCCTTGTGTAGCTTATGCTCATGCCGATCGGCCAGACGCTGATCATCAAGGGGCTCGAGCAAAACGGCCGCGCGATCTCACACGCGCGTGCCGGTGACACGGTCGACTTGGGCGTCACGGGCATCGACCCGTCGGCGCTGAGCACGGGCAGCATTCTCTGCTCGATCGTCTCGCCTGTGCAGCAGGTACGCAAGTTTGAAGCCAAGATCATGACAATGCCTGCGGTCGAAGTGCCGCTCGTCAAGGGCACGCGCGTGACGATTCACGTGCACCACGTCGACGAGCCCGTGAACATTACGCGGCTCGTGAGCATTTTGAGCAAGAACGGCGACGTGGAGAAGCGCAAGCCGCGCTGCATCACGCGCGAGAAGTCGGCGGTCGTCCAAATCACGTGCTCGCGTCCCATTTGCCTCGAGACCTTTACGGCGTATCGTCAGCTTGGTCGCTTTACGCTGCGAGACCGCGGTGCGACGCTCGCGGCCGGCATCATCACGGAGATTCTCAAGTAAGAAAGGGATAGAATATAAACACGAGACGAACCAACGTTTGGGCTAGATGCCACAGTGGCTTGTGTGGAAAAGTGAGTCTACCTACGGCTTGAGCTCCGCGAGCTCGCCTTCTTCGTGGAGCTGCTGGATGATATCGAGGCCGCCGATGAGCTCGCCGCGGATGTAGACCTGCGGGAACGTGGGCCAGTTCGAGTACTTCTTGAGTCCCTGGCGCACGCTGTCGTCCGTGAGGATGTCAAAGGAGTCGTACTGGAAGCCAACGAGGTTGAGGATCTCGACGAGCTGTCGGCTGAAGCCGCACTGCGGTGCCTGCGGCGAGCCCTTGATGAAAATCATCACGGGCGCACGGTTGATGAGCTGCTCGTACTTGTTCTCGACACGCTTGGGCTTCTTCGCAACGCCGAGCTGCTCGCTGAGGTCACCGTCTTCGGCCATCTCGTTGAGAATGTCGAGTCCGCCCACGAGCTTGCCCTTGACGTACAGCTGCGGGTACGTCGGCCAGTTGGAGAACGCCTTGAGGCCCTGACGCACCTGGTCGTCGCTGAGAATATCGAACGACGAGAACGGGATCTGGTGGTCGCGCAGGAGCTTGACTGTCTTCTTACTGAAGCCGCACTTGGGCTCCTGTGGCGTGCCCTTCATGAACAGCAGCACAGGTGCCGAGTTGATGAGCGCACGGAGGCTCTCCTGGAACGCGGCCTCGGCTTCTTCGACGTTCTTCGTGAGCCCGAGCTCCTCCACGAGCGAGCCTTCCGACTTCATTTCCTTGAGAATGTCGAGCCCACCAACGAGCGTACCGTTCACATAGAGCTGCGGGAACGTCGGCCAATTCGAAAACTCCTTGAGTCCCTGGCGCACGTCGTTGTCGTTGAGGATGTCGAAGGTGCCAAACTGGATCTTGTCTTCGTTCAAGAGCGCGACGACCTGACGCGAGAAGCCGCACTTGGGCTCGGTCGGACTGCCCTTCATGAAGAGCATCACGGGCGACGCACTGCGTTTTGTTATTCACAGACACACAGCGTTAGACGATAATAGGCGATAGGGGACTCCACGACCAAAACGTACTTGATGAGCTTCTTGAGGCGGTACGCGAGCGCCTCGTCGACACCACCACCAGCCTGGCTTGCCTGATCCGCACCACTCGTTGAGACTGCGGCACCACCGGCCGCAGCCGACGCCGCCGCGGCCTCGGCGGCATTGGCTTTCTTCGCAAGGCTCTTGCTCAGCACGTCGACGCGCTTCGCGAGCTCCGCGACATTGGCGCCTTCGAGCTTCTCGAGCACGCTCTTGCCCTGCGCGACGACGAACGTTGGGACCACAGCGATCTGGAACCGTTCCGAGAGGTCGGCCACGTCTTCGGCCGCGACCTTGAGGAAGCGGATGCGCGGATGGAGCGTCGCGAGCTGCTTGAAGACCACGTCGATCTGGCCGTTCGGACGGCAGAGCTCGTGGAAATCGGCCCAGAAGAACGCGATCGAGAGCGTGCTCTCCCGCGCCGTGAGCTCGTCGAACTGGGCGGCGTCCTGGACGTCGATCACAGTGCCAGGCGTCACAGAGGTCGACATGACGATGGTCGGTGCTGGCGTTCTTCCTTCTTCTACACCACGCAAAAGTGCATGCGTCATGGGGCAGGTTAAACGAACATCAGTTAGAAACGGATACGAACCAGAACGTTCTTAACGGGTTTGTTAAGCAGAGCCCATGAAGAATGCACTGAGCATGATGAAAATGACAAATGCGGCGGGGAATAAATTACGAGCCAGGCGCGGGCTGAGTGGTTTTCTATTGCTACTTGTTGCTCAAAGCGCCCGTGCGTCCCTGTGAGATCCACTGCTGTCGCCTCTGCTATCTTGTGTCACAAGTGGTCCTGGTCTTCGGATCAAATCCTGGTAAAAATTGGTCTACAAAATTCGTCGACGCGTCGGCTCGCGGTCGCTCGCGGCCGTAACGTCCAGCATGACGAACGAATCCTCCATGCTGCTGCCTGTACTGCTGTTGCTGCTGTGGCTGATGGTCGGTGGGAGAGCGCTCCACTCGCGGATGGGCCGCGCGACGGCCGAGATGCTCGTCGTCTCGGCCTCTCGGTCGGCGGCGCGTAGTCGCGCAGACGCGCTCAGCTCGTCCGCGTGCAAGTGCCAGGTCGGCGAGATGAAAAACGTCGAGGTGCTGTTTGCTGGCATCGCCGCTGGGACGTCGTCGAGCCCGGCGCCGTGCTGGAGCTCCAGCATGACGTAATCACTCGGTATCCTCGGCGCGTCGCTCTCGCTGGCGTGGCCCACGATACGTGCCATGGGAATGTCGTCATCGTCGCTGGCCGCTTTGCTTGCAGTTACAGAGGGCTTGTGCAAGTTGCCGTCAAGTGCGTCGGTGGCGTCCTCGTGATCGGCGATGAGCTGTGCCCCGGCAGCCGCCAGCGCGAATGGCGCGTCGTCTCCGGCGTCCGACGCTATTGCTGGTCGCGCGCTGTCGATGCGGTTTCCCCTGAAACCAAACTCTTGGCTTCGACCGAGCCACGAATCGCTGTGGGCAAGCTGCTTTTCCGTGGCGAGAGAGGGCTTGTCAAAGTCGTACACGGACCTGGCGAGCCGGAACGACGACGAGAGTGCCATGGCCGCCGACAGCGGCTGCGCATTTTCAACTTGAAGCGTCGGGAACACCATACCCAGTGGTGCCACGGGCTCGGGCGACACATTCGGGTTGATCTCGGGCGTCACGTGGATAGATTTCTGACCGAGAACCTTGTCCAGCGCAATCACATGGAGCACGAGCACGCGCGCCGGGTTCGTAAAGGTCTCTTTCAGTGCATCACGGAGCACCGCGTCGCTAGAGACTGAGATATACCGCTTCCGCTGGGGTGCTGTGTCGTCCGTGTCTTCTGGATGGTCGACGCGCTGGAGGATCAGCGCGAGCCGCGGTGCGTCGCCCATGCGGTCTCGCGCGAGCCGCCGTAAGAATGTGATGCCGACCGCGTGGAGGTACCAGGCGTCCACGGGGACAGGCTCAACCATGGCGTCCTCTGGGAACGTGAGCAGGCAGGACGCGCGCACGACGTCGGCGCTTGCGGGACCGCCGCCCATGGTCTGTTGATGTGGTAGGTGGTAAAATGCGACTTTGTTGGTTTCGTTCCTTGGCTTTCCCTCAGAAACGTCGCTGGGTCAGGTATGTCACAGAAGAGCGAAGGACCCAGAGTACTGTTTCGTAGAGGTTGTTGGAACGCAACGTCAACCAGCCCACTCAGAATAGAGGTGACTGCGCATACGGTATGGCAGGTTCGTAGCGCATATTTTAGGCACGTTCTTGTCGCCGAACACACACTGCATTCATTCCGGTTCGATCAATTCTCAGATACGGCTCTCTATTCAGAGCGTAACCTAGAGGGTAAGTGGACTCCTCTAAAACCGGTTCATAGCGGTACGGGGACCGGTTCACTGGCTGAGACCGCACCCCTTCCCCTAGTCGCCCCCACCGCCCTTCCCCTTTTTGAGTGTCAGGCCCCCGGGGAGTGCCATTTGATTGGGCTTTTGTATGCTTGACTTGAAATTTGTATCGATTCGCGCTGCTGCCCATTCGTTTGGTGGAGGAAACCCGCGGTTTGGGGCTCTGGACTCGTACAGTGCAATCATCCTCGGAAACTCTCAACATGGCGGAGGTTGCTACGGAAGTGAAGCTCTTTAACAAATGGTAAGCGACAGCGCGCGCGTGTATGTGAGCCCCACATGTAACAATGACTGCCACGGTCGATCGAGCGATTCGCGACGTGCGATTTCGTGCCGTTTTGAGCGAAAACGGACCGGAATTCACTCCGCAATGACGAGCGGAAAGAAACCCACTCGACGAGATCGAGCGACCAGCAACGGTCGCTGACGAGCCGGATGGAGCGAGTGAACACGAAGAAGATCCTGTGGAGCGACGGGAGATGACGCGAACGACATACCGTAGGTTATAGCAGACAGCAGAACGAGCGAGAGCCACGTTGGGTGGCATGGCATGGCGTGACGACGGTGGCAGCGTGGCAGCAGGACGGGGGCTCATTGACACGCTAGTCAACATGACATCACGGACAACGCACTGACGATTGCTGTGTCTCTTTTGCTTTCTCTTCGATCAGGTCGTACGACGACCTCAGCGTCGCCGCTGACATCTCCCTTGAGGACTACATTGCCATCAAGGGCAAGGCCGCGACGTTCCTGCCGCACACGGCGCAGCGCTACCAGAAGAAGCGTTTCCGCAAGGCCCAGTGCCCGATTGTGGAGCGTCTCGCGAACGCGCTCATGCGCAAGGGCCGCAACAACGGCAAGAAGGTCAAGGCCGTGCGCATTGTCAAGCACACGCTCGAGATCATCCACTTGCTCACGGACAAGAACCCGCTCCAGGTCGTGGTCGATGCCGTGATCAAGTCGGGCCCGCGTGAGGACTCGACCCGTGTCGGCTCGGCCGGTGTCGTGCGTCGCCAGGGCGTCGATGTCTCGCCGTTCCGTCGCGTGAACCAGGCGCTCTACCTGATCGCCACGGGTGCGCGTGAGGCGGCGTTCCGTAACGTCAAGACCATCGCTGAGTGCCTTGCGGATGAGCTCATCAACGCGTCGAAGGGCTCGTCGAACTCGTACGCCATCAAGAAGAAGGACGAGATCGAGCGTGTCGCCAAGGCCAACAGATAAATGGACTGCCGACTTGCGGTCCGACAGAGTCTCGCGGCGTGGTGGCGTAGTCGGCAGGTGGGTGCAAACCAGTCGTCGTGGTCTCTCGCGACGTGCTTGTGGGCCTGCTGGCAACGCTCCAGGTCGCTCTGCTGGGCCGCATTCCCAGCGAGAGTTTTATTCTGGTGCCCCATGGAATAACACGTGAAATACGCCGAGTTGTTGAGAGCCACCTTCGGGACTTGCGAATCCCATCGCCGCGTTTGCGTTTCGTTTTTTCTTCTTCTTCTCTCCATTGCGTGTGTTTCTCTATCTCACTCTCACTCGAGACCGAGCCCATCGAACTCCACGTCGCTCTTGCCGGCGCGGAGCTGTTTGATAATGTGCTTGAGTCGGTTTACGGTCTCGCTCTCGCTGGTTTTGTTAGCGCTGTTTGTAATGAGTTTGACACGGGACGCGTACTGGAGCGACGTCTGGGTCTCCTCTTGGTTGTAGTCGGCCGGTGAGATGTTGACAAACATGAGCTGTTCACAGACGACAAGACCGTTGTCAGTGTCACGGTCCAATTCGATAGTACTACTACCGCGATCGTCGCCTCATGTCGTCTCCTCCTGCAACTTCTAATACTACTACAACGCACCGTCTTGGCATTACCGCCCAACGAATCCTGCATGAGCTGCGTGAGCTTGTTGTTGCGGTACGGAATGAACTTCTCCCCGGCCGAGAGCGCCGCGATCACGTCCCCAAGCGCACTGAGGCTCTTGTTAATAGCCTGTGCTTCCTTGAGCCGGTCGTTCGTCGCGCCAGTCTTACCCGCGCGCTCCGAGCCCGCGAGGTCCACGAGACTGAGCTTCCCAATGGACGTGGTCTTGGTCGTCTTGTTATAGTTCTCGATGACGATCGAAAAGACCGAGTGGCTACGGCTGCTCTCGGCGTTCATCTTGGTCGCACCGACTTGTCGCTTTTTGTTGGCGGCGTCAAAGAGCTTGAGCGTTTGCTGGGCACTCGTGCAGCTCTTGGATGTGCTGTTCGAGACATAGACCATCCCACGGGCGTTCTTCTTGATGTCGAGCTTAGGGGCATCGTGGCCGCTGCTGCCGCCGTCTACGAGGTGGAACAGATCGATGAGCGTGTCGTTGTAGAGCTCCAGCATAAACGCTTGGAACGTAATCGTGTGGTTGGCTTTGCACTCGTCGGCGAGCCGGAACAAGTGGTGGATCGCACGCGGACTCAGCCCCGGCAGTGCGTCAGAGCCCGTCATCGTAAAGGTCTTGCCCGAGCCCGTCTGTCCGTACGCAAAGATACACACGTTGTAGCCGTCCATGGCGCTCTGCAACAAGTTCTTGGTGTCTTCAAACACTTGGTCCTGTGTGCTCGCGGGCGTAAAGACTTGGTCGTACGCACACGCCTTGGGTCCATGGGACGTCTTGAGCTCGAGCGAGAACTCGTCGACGAAGCGGACGCACGTGCCACAGCCACGCTCGTTCTCAGACGAGCTCATGGGACGACACCGCGCGTAGACGCGGATCTTGCCTTTCATGTCTTCGATTAAGTTGTAGTACTTTTTGCGCAGTGCCTGCTCTTCTTTGTAGCTCGCCTCGAGCTTCGTGAGCTCGCTCTTGCTGGCCGTGAGCTCCTGGCTCAGTGTGTCTGCCTGCGCGGCCTTGGCCCGTAGTACCGTGACTTCTTCCTCCATCTTGACGAGCTGCGTCGCGCGGCCGCCGACCACCGCGAGCTCCTTCGTGAGTGTGTCCACTTGGCTCTGCAGCGTCTGCGATGTGGCCTGCGACGCGCTGAGCTGCTGCGTCACGGCCGCGACCTCTTTTTTCAGTGCTCGCTCGGCTTCATCCAGTGCTTTGGCGTGTTTCTTCTCGGCGTCGGCGAGTTTCCGCTCGAGCAGCACGGTCGTCGAGGCAGCGGCTCCACTTCCCGCTCCACCGGCCGACGTGGCAGTTGTCAGTTGCATCTCTGCCTTGGCGAGCGCTGCCTCAAGCTGCGTGATGCGCACTTTATCGGCCTTGGCCTTGGTCTCGAGTGCCTTGAGCTTCTGCTTGTACTCTTCGATGGCTTTGCCAGCCACCGGTGTGGTTGCTGCTGCTGCTGTAGACGGAGCCGTCGTGGTCTTGTCGTCCCGCAGTGGTGAGTCGATCCCAGAAGACAGCGCGAGACTCTTCTTGTGCTGCGTCTTTCGCTGCGGTGACGACGACGGCGTCGTCCGTGCCGACGGGCTCTTGGCAGCGGCAGCCGCGAGGTCCACTTCGGCCGCAACGGCGGCGGCAGCACGGTCTCTCGTGCGAGCTTCACAGGCAGCAAGGCAGCTGTCGAGTTGCCGCCGGAGCACCATAGATCCTTTCGCGGGCGGCAGTCGCCCGGCCTCTTGGAGAGCACCGCGAAGTGCCGCGACGTCGTCTCGTCGCCCCGGCAGTGCCGTCATGGCACGTAGTGTGTCGATGCACGTTTCGCTCATCTTGACGTAGATCTGGAAACACTTGGCTTTGTCGCCGCGGTTCCACTGCGTCTTGCCGGCTTCGATTGCCTCCTTGATCTGGACAATGAGCTGCTGGTCTTTCACGCCGTCGCTGCGTTCGGCCTCGGTGATCGTAGTCTTGAGAGGTGACTGAGCGGATGCCGTGGCGTCGTTGACCGCTTCCTCATCCTTCTCCATCTCCTCTTCTTCTTCTTCGTCGTCGTCACCAGCCACGATCTCTTCGTCACCGTCGTGCGGTTGATGCCGCGACGACGATGCCTTCGCGTCGCTCTCTAGCAGCAGATCGTCGTCGTGGCTGTCCATGAGCTCGACGTGGAGTCGTAGCTGCTCGATCTGGGTCTCCAGCGCCTGCTTCTCCGTGACGCGCGCCGATATCTCTTCGCGTAGACGGGTGATCGACACCTGCAGCTCGATCCGCTCACGCTCCATCGTCTCTGCCTCCCGCGCGGCTGCCTCGATTCGCTCTTGATGCTGCTTTACGAACTCGGCGTTTCGCTGGTCTTGCGCCGCTCGGTGAGCTACTTCATTAGCCGTGGCGTCCGCCTTCGCGGCTGTCACAGGGAACACAGCTACCGACTGGACAGTCGCCCGACTGGCCGCCTCCAGAGCTTTCGCTTCGCCTAGCGCCGCCCATCGATCGGCCGTTTCTTTCGCGTCGGCTTTCGCTTGCTTCGCCTCTTGCTCGGCGCGCTGCGCATCGTCGTCTGCCTGCTTCTTCTCCGCCTGCGCTGCCTTTAGCTCGGCACGCAGCGTCTCAATCTCTTGTGCGAGCGTCTCAACCTCGTGCAGTGCCGTCGCTGTCGCGGTCGAATCTTCTTGGATTGTCGTAGCCGTGCTCGGTCGTGTTGAGCTCTCGCTACTATGGCCTCGTGACGACCCGCGTGCGGTCGTAGTCGCAGCCAGCGCGTGCCACTGGCTCAGTGCCTCGACCTCGACAACGCGCTCGTGGTGCTGCGTTTTGGCCAGCGCCACGCGCTCCTTCGCGGCATTGTAGGCCTCTTCGCTCGCTTTGAACGCCAAGTAGAGGTCCTTGACCTGTGCTTTCTCCTCGATGGTCGGGTCGCGTGCGTGCGTCTTCTGAAAGTCGGCGAGCCACTGCTTGATGCGGGCCTTTGCGTCGTTCTTGCGGTCGCAACACGCCTGCATCTCCGTCTTCTGGTCGCGCAGCACGTGCTTTGAGTGGATCAACTCGGCGTTTCGTGCACGGAAACGCTCGGCGTCGGCTTCGTACTGCAACTGCGTTGCCGTCGCGAGATGCGTGAGTCCGAGCGACGGCAGCTCCTCCGGTCGCATCGACTCCTCTGGCAACTTGGCTTCGGTGTCGGTCTCCATGGCCGCGTCCCGCATTTCCATCACCGGCTTCAGTGGTGACGCAGGCAAATTGGCTGCCAGCAGCGTCGTCCAGTCCGTCGTCTGCGCCTCGCTCTCTACGACCAGCGGTCGTGATGGCATCACGTTCACTGCGTCGACCAGAGCTCGGTCTATAGGAGGATCCACGGTGACGGCCACTGGCGTGAGCTCGACTGTTCGAAGCAGCACATCCATCGTCTGCCGCACGGCACGCTGCTCCATAGCGTCGCACTGTGCGATCATGTGGCTCAGCCGCGTCGCCAGCGACTGTTCTTTGGCGGTCGACGCGTCCACTTGCTTGGTGAGCGATATGATCTCGCCCTGGAGCTCGCGTGATCGCTTGCGCCGTCGCATTTGGCTGTCCATGTCCACAATACGATTGACAACCGCAGCCACGCACTGGAAGGTCTCCATCTCCACGGCAGCGTCGCGTCGAAGCTGTTGGATCTGCGTCTCGTACGTCGTCTGTGTCGCTATGAGCTGATGCTGCAGCGTTTGTTTGGCCTGTTCCGTGACGCGCTCACACTCGGCTCGTGTGTCGTCCCACGCCTGTTGGAGCTGCGTGAGCTCGACGGTGTGCGACTCGTTCAGCGACAGTGCTTGTTGCTGCAGCGCCGACGCGATCTCGCCTTTGACACGGCCGTGGAGCCGCGTGAGCTCTTCTTCGTACTGTACGAACGACGTCTCGACCGCTTCGCGCCACCGCCTTTGCTGCTGTTTGTGCTGGTGGTGTCGCCGGTCGTGGCTTAGGTGAACGCCGCGAATCTCTTCGGCCATGAGCTGCTGGGTCTCGCGCTGTTGGGTCTCGAGCGCCGCATACCGCGTCTGTTCGACGCGGAACTTGTCCTTGGCCGTGCGCTTGAGCTCGGTAATGTACGCTTCGTAGTACGACTTGGTCTCAGCCTCGATGGTTTTGCAGCGATCGACAATTTGGTTCACTTTGGTCGCGTGCGTCGCTTTCATGGCGTGCATGTCCTGCACGACGCGTGCGAGATGGGCGCGTGCGAGCGCCACGGGGATGTAGCTCTCGTCGGCTTCGTGTGCGGCCGTCGCAATGGTGCCGATCGCTCCGTTGTCGCCCAGCACTCGGCCGACGTGGAAGTCGTCTACATGAGGCAGTGGCAGTGGCGTGACCTGCGCGGCTGCCATGGGAGCGCCCGACGCAGGGTCGATCGAGTTGGCAATGGACGCATGCTCCGGAGAGTGATGCCTGGTGCCCAACGCTGAGGGAGACAGGGAATCGGTGGCACGGGCCTCCGCAGTCGTCATGGCAGAGTGGCGTATATTGTACCGGAGACCATAGGTGAGAGGGAAAACAGGGGGCAGTTACAGTCCCACTGGCATGAGAAACGGGCGACGCGAGAAAAAGTGGGTACACGCATCTCAGATTGATTGGGAAAGTACGGACGGAAACTAACGTGAAGAAAAAAGACGACAACGGCGATCATGGCGCTGGGGACGACACGGATTCACGAGGCACTGGGTGGCGCCTAGCGGTGGTGGTCAGGAACGAGGTCGCCGACGTCGCCGGCGAGGTACGGCTGGTGCTGGAACTTGGCCAGCAGACGATCCAGCACGACCACGTCTTCGTCGGAACACTCGGCCTTGGTCGGGTCCAGCCCGAAAAACTTGAGGTCGCACTTGAGAACAGGAACATACTGAAGGTCTTGAGCAGCGCGGACAAAGCCCGTGGTGACGGCGAGCGTACGCGGGAGGACGATCGAAGCGAAGCCCTTGAGCGGGAGGTGGGTCTGCATCCCCTCACGTGGAAAGCTGGCTCGGCGATACGCCGGCGGCGGATCACGAGGCGTGTTCAGCACCCGCACGAACTGCACCGCGTGCTCCATCTCACGCTCGTTCACGCCCGGCGAGTACAGCGGATGGCACGGGAACAATGCGAACTTCACTTGCACTGGAAACTGGTCGAGGTAGCGCGTCCACGTGGGGGACGCGGCGAAGAGCCGCTGCTCGAGTTCCCACCGGACAGCCAGGTAGATGTGGTCAAACGACCGCTTGTGGTCGTATATGTCGAGGAACATGTGGCACAGCTCGTTCGTGTCTTGCTGCAGCGTCATCGGCGCGTCGACAACGTACTCGACACAAAGCTGGAACGGCGTCCTCTCGGCAAACTGCGCGTAACTGGCAGCGTCGACCTCGTCGTGGCGCGCGACGTGCGACAGCACATCCGTGCTGTCCGTACATCCCGTGAGCTGCTCGAGCAAGAGTGCGAGGCACGTGAGGTCGATTCGCTCGCGCACGAAGCGCCAGTTCTCGTGGCGGAATCGATCCGAGCGCTTGAGCTGGATGATGGCGCCAAGGGGTTCACTACCGTCGGCTGCCCGAGCAAGTGGCGGCCACGTCGGCTCCGTGTACGACCACAATCGCACGACGTAACGCTCGTCGAACCAACGCATGAGCTGCTGCGCGAGGGTCGGCGGCGGCGGCGCGGTGGATGCGGAAGACGATAGAGGACGGAGAGCCATGGTTGATGGTTGTCGTGATAGGGTTGTTATCGTGGGCTCTTGGTGGCGGATTCGAGAGTGACGGGAACACAGGAGCAGCGGACAGAGAGCGAGCGAGCGAGAGAGGAGGTGCCTCCAAGAGGAAGAGAGAGCGAGAGAAAACGTTCTGCCTGGCCCGCGCTATCCGTTCGGGAGACGAGCGGGTTGAAGTGACGTAAGTAGATACTGTAGATTCAGTAGTTTATCCCCGACATGAGCATCGAAGGATTCCAATATCTACTATATTAGAATACGTGGACGTACGTTCAGCATTGTAGTAGTAGAATCAGTGGTTTACCTCCCAACAATGAAGCGAATGACGTCACATCTACTATATTAAGCTAACGCAGTTTATCTTCGCGTAGTGTGATGCACGCGGTCGTCATTGCGCTCACGAGAATGATGCAGCCCATGACCAGCAGCCCATCCGCCCGTGCCGCCGACGCGCGGAAAATGATACCAAAGACCACGCCACCGAGGTTGCCGCCGGCGCCCACGAGGCCCGTGACCGTGCCCGTGTAGGCGTCGTTCACGTACGGTACGAGCCCAAAGCACGAGCCGCCGGCCGACTGCGCGGCAATGGCCACGAGCACGTAGACCGCGACGCTTGTGCCGAGTTCGGTCATGCGGCTCAGCACGATCACGAGCGCACCGCAGAGACAGAGCAGCGTGAACTGGACCCACTGGCGACCGCGCATGCCGTACTGACTGTTAGCGTAGTCGGACGCGAGGCCGCCGAGCGCCCGTGCAAACATGTTCATGAGGCCAAACGCCGACGCCACGGTCGCCGCGCTGGCCTTGGAGAGCGAGCGGCACTGGTCCTCGCTGCCGACGCAGTTGTGCTTGGGAAACTCTTCGTAGAAGTAGAGTGCGCCCATGTTGTTGAGCTGCAGCTCGGCGCCAAAGCTCATGCCGTAGTGGAGCACGAGGATGTAGGTGTTGCGGTCGCTGAGCACAATGCGGAACGCGTTGCCGAGCTTCCGCAGCGTCTGTCGCACGTCGATCTTGAGCTCTACAATGGGCGGTTGTTGAGGAACCGATCCGTCTTCTGCCTGGGACGGGGCGCCAGCCGCAACAGCCGTGAGCTGGGCGCGACGAAGGTGATGGAACTCGCCCATGGGGCAACTGTCAGCACGGAACCACGAGACCGTACCCATAATAACCATGGCTACGGCCGGCAGGGCGATACTGAGGCGCCACGCGAGGTCCACGGAGACCGCGTGCGTGAGCCACGCATTGACGTACGGCAGAATGAGGAACGCGAACCCAATGCCCGAGAGCCCAAGGCCACCCGAGATGGCGTTGCTGGTGCCGACGACGTTGCGTGCAAACGTAATGGTCGTCCAAAACTGGCTCGAGACGAAGATGCAGCCCACGAGGCCGATGAAGAAGCGGACGATGAGCAGACCCGTAGCGTTCTGGACAAAGGCGGCGGCCGCAATGGGGATTGCACCGAGCCAAAGCGTGAAGCTGTGGACGTGCTGCGGCCCAAAGAGCTCGAGGAGTGGACCCACGAGCACACGCGAGATGATGGTCGAGGCCGTTGCGGCAATGTCCGAGTTGAGGATCTCGCTGTTCGTGAGCCCGAGCTCTTCCTTGATCACGGGCATGAGCGGTGGGATCGCGTACCAGCCGATGAAACCTGTGATGCCCGTGACCCACGAGACGTGGAACGAGCGCATGTGCGGACGCGCGACGCTCAGCGGCTTGAGTTCGACCGCGCGGTCGTACTGTTCGCGGTCGACGCGGAGGTCGTAAACCGTCTCAAACACGACGAGGTCGTCGACGAGCGAAGGCACGCGTGGTGTCTGGACCGAGACGTAGGCAGCGTCGCCATCGCGCGGCGTGACGGCCGCCGAGAGATGCATCTGCGGCGTCGAGGACGCACGCGAGAGCGAGCGTGGGGTCGTGGTCGTCATGAGATTTGTGGTTGAGGCGGGAGCAACGGTGGCTGGCGACGGTGATGCTGGTTCAGGCGTATGGCCCACTGTAGTCGTTGGGGAATGAGCGGTAGCGGGAGGCGTGAAGCGCGAAGCGTGAACCGAGCGAACACCTGTGACGGGCGGTAGGCAGCGCGCGTCGGACGTGGTTGTGTCGATGGACTTCGACGAGAACAGCAATCCCCGCGACAGCTCGGATGATGAAAGCTGCTTTGGACCACTGGCTTGCGCTCCCCACAAGAACGGCCGCGGAAAAAGGTGGGCCAACGCACACGTGTGCTGGCTGAATGATGATTCAGCCAATTGGCGCCAGCGCTGAATGGGGTTGTCTCAGCGTATGCACAAGACAGCGACGCGATTGGCTGAAAGGTCGCGATGTGTGACAAATACCAGGTTTCCAGAGCCAGTACCGGTACCGGGAACCGTAACAGCCTGCAAAAGTATTTGCGGATGACTCAGCGTGTCCCTGCAACCACTGCGAGGGGGCACGAACGTGTGGAGCGCTCCAGATGCGACTGAGGAGCGGTTTCAGAGTTGAGTGTGGCACGATCTATAGGACACCCCACACCAGGCGGTGCAGGTTGAAGCGACAGTGTCGCTGCGACACACGCGAAGAGAACGATGGCGGCACGCGCGGACCTGGCGCGGCAGCGGCAGCTCATGCGTGTCAAGTCAACTGCCACGGCCACCAACGGCACTAAAGCGAAGAAGAAGTCGGTGGCAAAGCAGGCCCCGGCGCCAGTGAATGGAGACAAGAAGATACCACAGCGCGACGACTTGGGGGAGACGGCAGCGACACAGGCAACGTCCACGCCGCCGAAGACGAGAGCGAGTGTGACGCGTCTAAAGGTGTCGAGCGCTGTGCCTGTGAACGCGCTCACCAGCACCAACATGGCGCTCGTCGTGAGGCAAGTGCTGCAGCGCAAGCACTACGGTGACGTCGGTGAGTACACGAGCAAAACCAGCAAGGACGAGCTCTTCCGGTTGCTCACGCAGGTCGCGCAGTACGCTTACGAGGTACGGGGTACTGCGGACCAGACAAAGCAAAGAGAGCGACCGGTTGATTTGTGTCTTGATCCATTGGAATAGATACGGGAACAACAGCAAGCAGACAAGACCTCGACGCACGAGGAGAGTCAGCGCTTGGAGCAGCGCGCCCACGATCTCGCTGGTCGACTGATCGAAGTGGAGAGCACGCTCCGCACCAGCGAGGTTCGATATGAATTCGTTGATGAACGATGGACATGGATCGGTTTCTGAGTCTTGTGTGAGCTCAGGTAGAGCGCGAACAACTAGATCAGCGACTGCGCACCAGCAGCGACGAGTACAGCAACATTGTCGACACGTTGCGCAAGTACGAAGAGAAATGGAGCGAGACACAAACGACCATGGCGCAGCAACAACAGCTTCTGCAGGAAATGTCGCGGTCGCTCGATGAGCGGACAGCGCAAGTGGATGCGTTGAATCAGGAACTGGCGGCGACGAGCTCTGCTGTGGCGGAAGCGCAGAACGAGGTGCGTGTGACCGACGGTGGAACTAGACGAATGGTGAGCTTACTGTCCTACCTTGGTTGCATCAGATCACCGACTTGAAGAATCAAGTGGTAGGTCGATTGTATTCCTTCATGCCTCTTGGTGGACAGCGTTTCTTATCGCTCGTGTTCTGTAGGTAGTTCTACAGATCGAGAGCGATCGAACGCAGCAACAGCTTGCCGACGAGCGACGAGAGAACAAGGCGATGCTGTGGGAGCTCCAGAACAAGACACGCGAGTGCGTTTTTCTGCTTAGGACAGAAAGTTGGGCTGGATCGGTTTCTTACTCTCGCTTTTCTAGCTTTGACGATGCGAACGATCAGTTAGACGACGCGAAGAATCGTATTCTAACGCTCGAAGGGCAGATCCAGGTGCGTGAGAGATCCATCACTGGGGCGTTGGATAGACCCTTTCTCTCTGCTGTTATTGATTCGGGTGGTATGAAGATGGAGCTCATTGCGCGCAAGTCGCTTGTCCAAGAACGCGACGCCGTTCAGTTGCTGCATCGACGCGAGCGTGAAGAGTGGAAACACGCCGAGGTAGAGGCTACCACGTACTGATGAATACGAAAAGGTCACTGAAGCTTACAGTGGTGTGACAGACGGCACGAGGCGAAGCCGACTACAGGAGGGCACAGGAATATCGGAGCATGGATCTTGAGCTCAGGCAACTACGGCAAGCCGTCGGAAGACTTCGCACAGACCTCGAGACCGAGCGAACTCAGCGAGAAAAGGCAGAGAGTACGGCTCTTCGAGCAACGGATATCGCTGACGTGAGTAGTCGTGTTCTGTGCGTTTGTCGTGCGCAAAGACGAGGTCCCAAGACTCACTTTTGTGTCTAGGAGTTGAAGTCGGCTGGTAAGGCCCTGCACGCAGACGTCCAGCGGCTCACAACTGAGTTGCAAGGTTTGTGATCGATCGTGATGATTCAATCAGTGTCACTTTGTACCGCGATTTCACTTCGTTGTGCTCAATAGAGGAACGTGCCGTTCGAGAATCCAAGGAAGGCGCGCTTGCAATTGCCTATCGGTACGACGAACTGACCTGCTCGTGTCGCCAACTCGTTTCCCGCGGCGGATGATTCACTGACTGTGTTTGCTCAACCACAGAGAGCTTCAATCATTACAAAAGCGTATTCGAGAGGAGGAGACAGCGCGCCAGGACGCGCAAAACGAAGTGGAGGCGCTCATGCACCGGTCCGCGTCCCCCCTTCTTGGTCCATCAAGCCGTCGCGACGACTCACATCATGCCATTGTTTTCTTACCTGCGCAGCATGAAGCTCATTCGCCGCGACCACTTGGCGATGTTACACCGCGTGGAAACGCCGCCGCAGCTACTGGCACGGTGGAAGGAGTCCGACACAGTCAGCCATCACCACCACGCACCGCCGTCGTCCTGAGCTTCTGGTCTGGCGTCGGATGGCTACAATATGATCCAATCAGATCTGAGTACGAGCCACGGCCTGTATGACCCACGTGCCCTGGTCACCGTCCTGTATTGTAGTGTGCCTTCTAATAGAGCTGTATACAGTGCCACACTTTTTGCTCACATCAACACCTTTTGTGCCGTTCTGCAAGGAGACGTGAACACCCCAAGAGCTCACTTGAGGAGCTCACTCGCGAACGAGCTCGGCACCGCCCCCACGACCACGACAACAACACAGACCACCACCACATCAACCATGGAAGGCAAGGCACCGCTGACTGTAGACAACGCGCTGCAGGTGGCGTTCAGCCTCGAGGGCCGCGACAAGATCAACAAGGTCGTGCAGTACGGCAGCCGCGCACTTGCGTTCTACCTGCTTGCAGGCGATCCCAAGAGCTCGCTCGGCCAGCGCTTTGCGGAGCTGTACAAGGTCTCGCAGCAGTCGCGCAAGGCCTTCCGTCTCGGCAAGAGCGTGCCGTTTGCGAAGAAGGCGCTGCAGACCATGGACGATAAGACTCTCTCGCCCTGGACCAAGTACTTGCAGCTGCTCAACAACTGGGGCATGGTACGTGTTGCTTGCGGCGTACAGGCTGCATAAGATGTGGTATTGACGTTGTCTTCTTTGTATCAGGCTGGCTTCTTTGTGTACGACAACATGGTCTTCTTCAGCAAGGCCAAGGTCATTGGCTTTGACGCCGACGAGGCGGCCAAGCGCGGCGGTGTGCTCTGGTTCTTCGCCAACGTCGCTGGCTTCATGCTCGCGATGAACTCGCTCAATGCGGTACGTACTGTGACCAAACTCTCGTATTTGCTGCTGCTGAGCATAAATTCACGGGACGTGATGTCAACGCGTAGGACGTGGACAAAGAGAAGGCGATCCTGGACGTGATCAAGACCGAGACCGACCCGGAGCGCATCAAGTCGCTGCGCAAGCAGCTCGCGACGCTGCAGGCCGGCCGCTCGAAGAAGTTTTTGTCGGTCGTCAAGGTCACGTGCGACCTCATCGTCTCGGCCAACACGAGCGGCATCCGGCTGCCCGAGCGCATTTGGGGCGCCAAGCTCAGCGACGGCATCATCGGCCAAGTGGGCTGTGTCTCGGCGCTCATTGTGCTCTTCAACACGTGGCCGTCGAAGCCCAAGCCTGCTGCGATCGAAGCCAGTAAGCAGTAGGAGAGCGACAGAATCTGTTTGTCAGTTGCGTGGTAAAACGAAATGAACGACACATCGGAGTTTCCATTTGTTTACCTGAATCGCTTTTAGTCGTCGACAACGTAATCACGTGTTTATAAAATATCAGGGAGATATTTATCTGAAAACGCATATGCATTTATGGGAAACGAATACTCAGAGAGGAGAGTGATACACCGGGTATCCGTTTACGGAGGTCGGACCACGAAGCGACGCAATGTTTCTGGTGAGCACCCTTTCCATTTACGATGGCGCCACCCAAGAAGCCCACTGCGGCGCCGCCGGCAGATCCGCTCCCAGTGGCAACCGCGGTGGCAATCGTTGCCGAGCCAGATGGCAGTGCCGAGGCCATGGCAGCAGCGGCAGCCGCTGCCGATGAACGGCACGACGAGTCGCCCGGTGAGCCCGAGATCGTGGCTGTTGGCACGGTCTCGCACGTGATCCGCCGCGCGTTTCGCCATTTTTACAACGACAACGCAGCACACAGCAGCGTGCCATCATCAGCGGCTGATGCAGCTGCTGCTGATGTGGCTGATACGGCTGCTGCGGCTGCTGCTCTGGTGCCGGCTAGTGAAAGCGCTCCCGATCTCCAGCCGCCATCACCAGCGACCGCCGACCACGCGATTGACAAATCGACCACACACGCGTACGTTGCGCTCGGCGCCACGCGCAAGCAGCTACTACACGACTCGCTCGCGCTCACGCAGTCGACGGCGAGTGCGCTGCTGGCGTTTCTCGACGAGCGCTACGGCGCCGCAGCCGCCCAGGACGACGCCGTCGCGGCCGACCTCGTGCGCCAGGGACTCGTCGTGCGTGCGCAGATCCCGTTGGGGCCGTCGCATCTCCAGCTCGACGCCCACGAGCTCACGCCGTTCGGTCCGTTTGCCACCACGCTCGTCCACGCCAAGACGCTCGTGCGCGACTACCACGCCGAGCGGCTCGACAAGAGCGGCAACGGTCCGGCGTTTCGCGCTCGCAAAGTCGCCGGCATGGCGCGTGAGCCGCCGGGGTATTTGAGTACGACGAGCTCGTACGACGTGCGCAAAGAGACGACGCTCGCCGTGCACCACGACCACATTGAGACTATCAAGGCTGCGTCGGGGTCGGTCCGCAGCCACGCAGTAGACCCGACGCTGACTGTACAGGAGACCGAGACCGAGACCGAGACCGTTCGGTTCGGTGCCACAGCCGACGACGTGATGCCGGCGCACGAGAAGCGCAAGAACATGGCGATTCTCGAGCGCATGCAGACCAAGCTCGACTTTCTACGCAACCCGCGGTTCGCGCCGCCGCGTAGCGACGACCACGACGACAACCACGACCACGGCACAGCCGCTGCCACGACGACCGCCGCTCCTAGTTCCTCGATCTTTGTGGCCGTGCCGTCGCCCGTGACGTTCACCGACTACGACGCCGGTGGCGTCTACGAGCAGTCGTTTGTCGTCCGCAACACGAGCACCCTGAGTCGCCGCGTGCGCGTGCTGCCGCCGGCGACGCTGTCGTTCTCGGTCGCCCAGATCGCATTTCCGGACGCCAGCGGCCTCGTGGCCCCGGGCATGCACGTGCGCGTGACGCTGCGGTTCGCGCCCGACTCACGTGCCGACTACAAAGACGCGCTGACGATCCAGCACGAAGGCAGCAGCGGCAGTAGCACGGCGTTCACGGTCCCTGTCATCGCCCGCCGTGCGCCACCCGAGCTCAGCATCCCACTGCTCTTGCGGGCCCAGCCGACGCTGGTCGGGAGCCAGTCGGTGACCACGATCCCGTGCACCAACACTGGCGGCCGAGCCCGCTTCTGGCTCCTCAGCGAACGCGACTGGGCGCGGTGCGAAGCTACGTCGGCGTTCCGTGCCGGCGGCGGCGCGATCGCGAGTGTACTGCGCGAGTGCCTCGCGCTCGGCGGTGGGCTCCGCGTCGGGCCGTTTACGCTCGCACCGCACGAAATGGAGTTGGCGACCGGCGACCGCGTCGCGCTGCAGCTCACGTTCTTGCCGTCGGGCGTCGGCGATGCCCGTGAGAAGTTCGTCATGGTCTGCGACAATGGCCTCGTGCGGGTGTTTCAGCTCGCGGGCCGTGGGTGCCAAGTCGACCTCAGCGTCGCAGCGCTCAACGGCCACGCGATCGACCGCTCGATTGCGCACATGGGCCGCGTCGCCCAGCTCGTGTTTCCACAGGCGCTGCAGCTGCACATGGCCGCGACGCAGCGCTTCACCGTCGCCAACGACACGCCACTCGAACTTCCGTTCACGTGGCGACTCGAGTCGGACAGTGTCACGGATCTCACTGCGTGTCCGTGTCCCTTCACGGTCTCTCCACTGTCAGGCGTCTTGCCGGCGAGCGATGCCGCGGCCTTCACAGTCGCGTTCACGCCGTCCAGTGCACGGCGCTTTGCGTCCTGGCGCCTCGTGCTCGATGCCCACGACGTGCCGGCGTGCAGTCTCCCAGGCACCGACCAGCTCACGCGCATCAGTGAGACCTACCAACAGCTACGGGCGGCAACAGAGCACCAAATACTGGGCGACACGCTCGTGCTGCTCACGGCCGCCGAGCCGGCAGTGGCGGCCTTGCGGCTCGCGCTCCACGGCACCGGTTGCCTGGGCACGTTCCAGCTGGCGCCTGCAGTCGTTCCGGGTATTCCGATTGAGACCGACGGCACCGACGGCACGGCGGAGCTGGCACTAGGGCAAACGTACCACGCGACCACGCGCGTGTGCAACGACAGCGACGCACGTGTGCGTGTGCGCTGGGACATGACCCGCATTCGCCCCAGACACTCGAGGGATCGTCTCTTTGACCTGGCGATCGATCCCACAGAGCTCGAGGTCGAGCCGCACACACACGCCGACGTCGCCATCACGTTCACGCCACGCACGGCCGGCCGCTTTGCCGTCGCCGTGCCGTGTGCCATCGTCGATCCGCATCCGCTGCCGTCGGTGCCGTCCACGACGCGCCGTGTCGAGCGCTGGCTGCGGTTCGAAGGCACGGTCGCGGCCCCGGAGCTCCGCATTGCGTCGCCAGAGATCGACTTTGGCCTCGTGCTCGCGAGCGCCCAGGCAGACGCGACGCTTCTCGTACGCAACGACTCGCGTGTCGCGGCCGGCGACTGGACGCTCGTGCACCTCGAAGCGCCCGAGGGCACGAGTACGACCATGACCTCGACGTCGGACGACGGCACTGCCGGCCACGACGGCAACAGTATTACCAACAGGAACGCGCTACGGCGCTCGAGCTCCAAGGACTCGCTCGCGTCACGGCACTCGAGCAGCGGCGCGCCGTCGACCACACGCAGCAGCACTGGCAGCCTCGCGCTCTTCACGTCGCGTGACCTTGCGCCGCGTGCCATCGTCTCGTTCGTGCCGGTAACCGGTCGTCTCGCGCCTGGTGAGACCGTCGCCGTGCGCGTGACCTGCCAGTCCGGCACACTGCCGGAGCGCTTCCGCGGCACGCTGGCACTCCGACCGATGCCTGCGTCTGTGCCTGCCGACCGCGGCCGTTGGTGCTGCGTGCGTGCGCGTGCCGAGATCCAGAGCCCCAACGTCTTCCTCACACCACTGCGACTGTCACTCGGCACGACGTTTCTCGGCGTCGCCGTCGAGCGCGAGCTGCGGCTCGTGAACGTGTCGAACCTCGAAGCCGCGTTCAAGTTCCTCGAGCCACAGGGTGCGTCCCGTGCCTGCACGCTCGAGCTGGTGCCGCGGCACGGCGTGCTGCACGCCAAGCAATCGCTTGCCGTGACACTACGGTACACGCCCCGGCAAGCCGGCAAGACCACGACGCTGCTCGCGTGCTCGGTCCAGGGCCTCGCAGGACCGCTCGGGCTCGAGGTCGTGTCGACCCACAAAGGCCTCGTGCTCACGTACGACGTGCTCTCGGACATAGACGCGCCACTGCCGCTATCGCCGCTGGAGCTTGCCGCGGCACGTGGCATTTCGGTCGCCGACGGCGACGTGGAGCCCGACACGTCGGTCGCGTCGCTGCCCAAACTCGTCTTTGGCGACGCGATCCCGCTCACGCACCGTCGCACGCTCACGCTCGTCGTGCGCAACTTTAGCGGCATTGACGCGCTGGTCGAACTGGCGCCCAAGCGGTTTGCCGCGGCACTTTCTATGGTCGACAGTGGGGACGACGTGACACCAACCACGACGAGTCTTGCGTCGCGTGCCGAGAGCCCGACAACATCTTCCGTTTCGACCAAGAAGACCAAGACGATGAGCAAGACGACGACCAAGAAGCTGCTGCTGAGCGACGCCGGCGACGCGGCCCGTCGGTTCCAGTCGAACGCCGGTCGCGCACACATTCAAGCACAGGACCACGCGCAGCAGGACCACGCTGTGTTACGGGACGGCCGTGGTGCTGCGTTCCTGGTCTCGCCCGTGACTTCTGGCGCTAGTAGTAGTAGCGACACGGCACTCGTGCCGGTCACGACGGCACTGCGCGTCGCGCCGTGGGGCCGTGCGGTCGTGCGCGTCACGTGCTTCAACAACCTGCCGGGCGTCTACACCGACGCCCTCGCGTGCCGAGCCACAGGGCTGCCGCCCGTCCTTTTGCCACTGCATGCTACGGTCGTCGGCACACCACTCGTCTTCGACGCCAACTGCGTTGGGCTCCATCTCAAGAATGCGAGTCAGACGGCAACCCCGACGCTCGGCTTTGGCCACCTCGGCGTGCGCTCGCCGGCCGTGACCAAGACCCTGCGGGTCCTCAACCGCGGCCCACGCGCCGCGCGGCTTCGTTGGTCGCTCGTGGATCCAGCACGCGAGAACCAACGCGTGACGCTGTCGCTGCGTGTCGATTTTGCCGCGCGCGTGCAGCTCCGGATCGCATCGCTCGACGACGATACCGACGGCAGCGACGGCACTGCCGTGCCGTTCGAGGTCACACCTGCCAGTGTCCTGATTGCGCCGTTTGCCAGCGCATCGGTCCGTGTCACGTTCGTCCCGACGGCCATGCCGGCGTTGGCGCGTGTGCTGCTCGTGGCCGACGCGCACTGGCTCAACAACGACGACCACGACCCGTCGGCACTATCGGCATCGCCGTTGGCCGTGTCGTCGTTGGAGCTGACGGACGCTGGCATGGCCGTGGACCCACGCTGCGAATCGTCCAGTGCCGTGCCATCGCCACGGGTCTCGGCAAGACTACCGACTGCCGCAGGCAAAGCCATCCAGGCCGTGCGCATCGCCAACTCGCTCGCGCGGGCGTCTCCTTCGACTTCAACTTCGACGTCGACGTCGGTCACGCCCAAGTGCCTGCGTGTGCTGCTGCGAGCGGCAGTTGTCGAGCCCGAGCTCGCGCTCGACCAGACGCCGCGCGTCGCGACACGGCGTGGACCGCCGGCCCACCACATCAAATTCACGACCTGGAGCACGCTGCTCCCGAGTGCCACGGCAATGGGCACATCAACTGCTGCAGGCGCCGACGTTGCCGCCGCCGCGTGGCAGCACGCATTCCACCGGCGCGAACTGTCGCTTGTGAACCACTTGAACGCGCGTGTGACCTTCCGACTCGAAGCCACCGGGCCGTTTGCCGTGACACGTGCCGAGTCGCTCGCGCCACGGCACCCGCTTGCGACTGCCGACTTGCCGCCGGCCCACCGCCGTGCGGACGGCGAGTCGTTTCTCTTCACGCTGCCGCCACAACTGGCCGTGCGCATCGAGCTGCGCGTGGATCCGACCAAGCTCGCTGCCGTGGCAGCGTCCACTGCCAGTGGCACTGCCAGTGGCACTGCCAGTGGCACTACCAGTGGCACTGCCACCGGCAACAGCAACGTAAATCCTACCACGCGGCTCGTCGAGCGCGTCGCTGGTG
Source organism: Pythium angustatum (assembly GCA_023337915.1). Taxonomy (NCBI): domain Eukaryota; phylum Oomycota; class Peronosporomycetes; order Pythiales; family Pythiaceae; genus Pythium; species Pythium angustatum. Next base: position 20,292 of record JAADXQ010000053.1, on the reverse strand, counting down.
AGCTGCTCGTGCGGTTCACGAACCAGTCGGTCCAGACATTGCAACTCGCGTGCGACGTCCTGCGACCGCAGCTCGTGGCGTCGCCGGCCGTCCATTCGTTTGGGCGCGTGCACTTGTCGCAGACGCGCACCTTCGTGCTGCGTGTGGCGAACCCCACGCGCGTGCCGGCGGCGTTTGCCGTGCGCCACGTGCCGCGGCCGACACCACTGACGCGGGCGCAGAAGCACGAGATGGCAACACACCACGCCCATGCCGTCGACGAGCCAGGCGTGTTTGCCCTTGCGACCGAGCACGGCGTCGTGCGTGGACCGACGGTCTCCCTTCGCTCGGCAGGCGGTGCCCCACAGCCGGCAGTAAACTCGATGCGCGACTTAGACGACGACAGTGATCGACCGCCGCTCGTGTTTGCGCCGCTTGAGATCGTCGTGACGTTCCGGCCTCGTGAGATGGGGAAGCGATACAAGAGCCGCTTTCGGCTCTGCGTCGCGAGCGGCATTGACTGTGAGGTCGTGCTCGAGGGCCAAGGCCACTTGGACGAAGTCGAGTACCGCGACCAGGACCGACCGATGGCGCGGGCGGCCGAGCTCACACACCAGAACCTCATTTTCAAGACGCTGGTGCCGCCGGCAGCGACGGTGCGGCGGTGAGCAGCGGGCAGTAGACGCCAGGCAGCAGGCAGTGGCAAGCAGGTAGTGTCTATTATGGTGGTAGTGAGACCGAGGTGGCAGCAACCTTACTGGTGCGGCTTGGCGGCCGCGCGCTCGACGGGTGCCGAGGTGATGTCGTCAGTGCGGAGGTTAAATACGGTCGTGGTCCAGCCGTCTTGGTGCGGCACGAGCTCGAGCACTGAGTGGAACGGGATCTCCAAGTCGGAGCAGTTCTCAATGGGGACGCCGAGAAAGTACGAGTAGAGCACTTGGAGCGTCGAGATGTGCGAGACCACGGCCACGGGGCCCGTGTGCTGCTCAATGTCGATGAGCACGGGCTCGATACGGAGCATGAGGTCGTAGTAGGACTCGCCGCCAGGGAACCGCGTCTTCCACGGGTCTTTCATGTAGGCCTCGTACGCTTCCTAATATGACAGCCATCACGAGGATGAGCATCCGAATAGAGAATGAAGAACACCACCATCGACCCTTAATACGCACGGGCATTTGCTGCTTCATCTGATCCATCGTGAGGCCGTAGCACTCGCCCTTATCAAGCGGATTCAGCGTCGCCATTTGAGCTGTTCGACACCAAACAATCCAGTTAGTATCCCCTCGAATAAGAATGAGCAACACGACAGAGCCGAGCGTACAGATTCGCGTGTGGGTCAGGAACTGGGCCGTCTCGACAGCGCGCGGCAACGTCGACGTCACTACGAGGCTCGGCGTCAACGCGTCGTCGTCTTCGTCAGCGCCGAAGTTGCCCGAGCCGTTCGTCACGCCGCTCATGACACCCAACTCACTTGCAAACGTCTCGGTGCGCTGACGCACAAACTCGCCGAGCCGCCGTGCAAACGCGAGCCCGAGCGGACTGAGCCGGGCCGACCGTGACGCGACGCACGGGTCGCGGCTAATGTCGCGAAAGTCGACGCGCACTTCGGTGCAATGACCCGCACGCACGAGCCAGATCGGACGGTGCTCAATGTGGAAGCTCATCATGTACGGCAACACCGACTTGGCAATGCGGCCGTAAATGCCTTTGGCGTGCACTTTGGACTGAAGATCGAACAGCTTGATGTAGCTGATCCCTTCTTCGTCGTCGAGCGCTTCGTACGCGGCCTCGTAGTTCTTCATGCGCTGCCGCAGGTCGGCCCACGCGTCTTCCTCGTTCATGTGCTTGTAGTCGGGGCTGCACGCGACTTTCTGGGCAATGTTGGCATTGATCACGGCCTCGTTCGTGCAAATACTCTCGATGAACACAACGTGCACGCTCATTTTCTGGGTCTTGGCAAACGCGCGGAACGTATCGAGCAGTGCGCGGCGCCGCGCCTTGGTCGAGTTGGTCGCGTCGAACACTGCGACTTCGCCTGGTTGACTGACGCCGTCGCCCACGAACCACTCTTGTAGCTGCTGGAGCGACTGCATAGCCAGGAGCTCACGCTCCTCGCGACCGCGCGGGTTGTTCGGGTCGAAAAACGTGTGGTCCTGCGTCCCCGTGCAGAGCGTACGACGTAGCTGACCGACGTTGAACACCTGTGTCTTGATGCCTTTCCAGCTCACAAACTTGGCGAGCTTCTTGGCGATAAACGACTTGCCGCGCGCCGGGAGCCCGACCATCACGAGCACCAGCTTGTCGGCCGTCGGTGTGTAGAGCTTACGCTCCGAGAGCGAGCGGTCCGTGCGCGTGATGCGCCCGAAGCTCTTGACGCTGCCACTGCGGTCAGGACTGTTCTGCAGGCTGCCAGGTGCGCTACCAGGCGCGGCGGCGCCATGGCTGTGGATGCGGGCGAGCGGCGGACGGCCCGACGAGTAGATGCTGTCGGCCGAGACCTGGCGGTCGGGCGCGCGCTGTGGTGGCGGCGGCGGCGACGGCGGCGAGGAAGAGGCTGAGGTAGCCGCGTCGGTGTCGGTCATGGCGCGCGAGCGGGTATGGAGCATTTAGTGAGAAGAGAACTGAAGCGATGACGCGTCTGTGTCTGGGTGCGCGCTGGCGTGCGTGAAGCGAGAGAGAGGGGACCAACCACACGAGCGGATCCAAAAATGGAAGATCGTATCGTTCGGCGACGCGGCAGCCAGTGGTGACGTCGCCGTGTGACGCGTTGGAGCTGTGGTACGAGGAGGCGCCTGGTGATCGGTCGTACGAAGAAGAAGAATCTCGCGCGTTCTTCAGGTCAAGGGCCTCCGTCGATAGGAGATTGAGATTCTCGGGTCCATGCAACTGACCCCGCGAGTGCTGACGAGGAGCTCTTGGCGTGGCCGACAAGAGTGGGACACGTGGGAGGTGACGCGAGGCGCAGGCGCAAACAGATGGAGGTGACGCGAAGGTCGCGTGAATTGAACCCTCACGTGACTGACATCACAGAACATTGTGACACTGGAACCACATGAAAATGCATTTGCTATGATGGAGGCGACGGACGAGCTCTATGCGCGTCGCTTCTGCTTCTTGGAAAACTGAGACGCGTGGCCCTCGAGCACGTTCATGCGTGCGCGCTGCGGTGCGGTCTTGCGTACGAGAAAGTCCGCGGCCGACTCGGTGAGGTGACGACTCTGCGACGCTTCCAGGACGTCGAGCGTCTGGACCTGTACGGTACCAAAGTCGCGAATGTGCGTGCGCTTGGCCGTCGCGATGGCGCGCTTGCGAAGAAGCTGCTCGCGCGCAGCTTCCAACTCTGCCTCTGTTCGGTCCTCCCTGTGAAAACACCAGACCACACGCCACGTCAGTCGTCCAGTCCCGAAAAGCTGCTCGTGCTATCCAGACCCAGACTCAATGCAAACGTACTCCTCACGGGTCGCGAGTGCCGACAGTACGTCCGCAGGGAGCTCTGGGGCAGCGTCTTCGTTATCGTCGCCTTCCTGCTGCGCATCCGCCTTGTCCATCTTGTCAGTCTCGTCGTTTGCCGCGTCCGCTCGGGTCTTGCGCTTGCTGTAGGACACACATGACCACCACCATCGTGTCACTACACACTGCCATCCACCACTGACTCTAGTTGTCCACGTCCACACGTACCGCTTGGCGCTATCGGCCGCCGTGGCCTGCTCTTTGGCCTCTTTCTCCTGGCGGAGCTGGTCGAGCGCCTGCTCCTGGGCGCTCGCCTTCGTCACGACCTCGGGCGCTTCGTCATCACTGTCGTCGTCGCTGGCAACCTGCACCACCGCCTGCTGCTGCAACTGCTTCTGCTGCTTCGGAGTCATCTTGGTGGTCTTGGTCTTTGCGCCGCGCGTCGCCATGGTGGGTCGTTGGTGCTCGAATATTGAGCCCCACAAAAATGCCCAACAGCGTTACCAGTCAAATGGATTCTCAGATCTGATAACTGAGCCCGTCGGTTCATCAGGTATGGGATGGGTCGGCTCAGAACTCAGACTCCGACAGATACATGGAGCACCCCGCAGCTCGACCCCGCGGCCGCGTGCGTGCGCTACTGCTCGCGGCCGCCAAGCAACGCGCCGCCGAAGCACTGACGCTTGCGACATGTGACGCGCCAACGCTCTTCGCGCCGTTCAGCCCGTCCCCAGCGAGCGTGATCGACGCCGTGTGGACGAAACTCAAGCACGAACAGATCTCACTCGACGCCAACGACCTCCTCGTCGATCTCGGCTGTGGCGACGGGCGCTGGCTCGTATCAGGCGTCCAGCAGTTTGGCTGTCGTGCGCTGGGTATTGAATTGGATCCAGCGCTGGTTCGTGTCGCGCAAGAAAACGTTGTTGCAGCCAGGCTCGCGGATCGTATCGAGGTCGTCGAAGCCGATATCCTCCAGGTGCCAATCCGAGCCGGTCGTTTGGTCATTGTGTACGCGTTTGCCGAGTCGTTGCACGACATTCGAGAGTACTTGAGTGAGCAGCTGAGCGCTGATGCGCTGGTGCTGTCGATTGGGGTACGTAGAATGATATGAGACAACAATTGGTCTCATGGGGACAACCTGCTCCGTCACTGACGCGCATCCACTGACTGAATACCGGTAGTTCCGAGTACCCGATTGGAAGCCGCAGTGGGCGGATCGTGTCGGTGGATTGCGGTGGTATCTCTATGAGATGCGGTCGGTTGTGCCGCTAGCGACCATCACGACGACGCCAGCAGCCGCGCCAGGCGCTGCTTGACGTCGTCGAGCTCCGCCAGCACCAGTCGATCGAGCTGCCAACACGAGAGACAACCACCACGTGAGATGTTGAATCCTAATGGCAGTTCAGACACAGTACGTACCTTGTTTCGCTTCGCCTCTCCGCGGTGGACGGCGTCCATCAACTGCGTCGAGCGCGTCGCGTCGCCGGATCCAAACCCTCGCTTCGACGCGTCCTCCAGTTCCGTCCGAAGCAGTGTCGAGAGCGAGTGCGACGTTTGCAAGCGCGTGGAATGCAGGGCCGACGAGTTGGACGTTTTCGGTCGTTGAATTGATCCGCTGTGGTGGGGTTTCTTTTTCTGCTTTCGTGTGATCCGTGGCTTTGGAATACCCGTGTTGTGCAGCGCCTGGAGCTTGCGCTCTTCGGCTTCGACGACGAAATCCGTCACGGAAAAGGAAGGGACGAGCTCCAGGCGTTTCCCCGGTTTCTCGGACGCAGTCGAGACCGTCGACGTTTTCCTCCCGGCTGTCGCCGACGACACTCGACGCTCGGACAGCACCGTCTCGAGTGTCGTTCGGTCGAGACTATTTCGGCTGTAGCGAATGTGCCACTCGGCGGCCTTGAGCTGCTGCAGCGTCGTTGCCAGAGAAACGTTGTGCTCGGGCTCGCTCTTTCCATTGGCATCTGTAAACGCGGAGGGGTCGACGGACGCACGCGAACCTCTCAGACCACGTGCGCCGTCGAGCACGTCGGGGACATTGCTACTGACCTTTTGATCCTCGTCTCCTTCGCTGTCGTTGCTGGTTGAGGCCGCATCGCTGTTGCTGTCGCTATTGGACGATCGCGACATGGGTCCTTCGTCCATCAGAAACTTCCCGGGTAAGAACTCCTGGTCCTGATACTGTTTCACGGTCACAGAGAAAGCGGTCAACTACATTTCCCAACAGCGGACATCGCTGCAACAGAACGCACCTGGAACGAGCAGAGCACGCAGCATCGATCGAGTGCAAACGCGTCGGTATGGCCGTGGCGGAGGCAAAAGACAGTACATCGTGGCTCGTCGGCTTGCGAGGCGTACAGGGCACCAAGGCCTCTCAACACGCTATCGGAGAGCTCCCAGAACTCGTCAAAGTTCATTGTGCCGACGCCAAAGCGATCAAACTGCGCGAGCACGCCGATCATCCGGTCGCTGGTCATAAGACACTCGACGAACGCGACTTCTGCTGCGTATTGATTCACTACGAGTGTGTTGCGGAGCGCGTCCAAGTCGTCGTGCTCGAGACGGTCGCGTTTACAAAAAGCCCTGTCGGTCGTGGTAGTTGGTGGCGAGGCACGTGCCGCGATCATACACTTGTGCAGCGAGCGGAGTTCGGCAATGTCAATCAGTCCGCAGTCGGCAGCTTCCATGATCTCGACAATCTCGCACAGAAGATGCGCCTGCATCTTGACACGGTAGCTCATCTTCCGCTGCAGCACTTGCATCTCTTCGTACTTGGAAACGACTTCGGGTCGCGCGTGGTCCTGCTCGTCGGGTTTGCTCGACGTGCGCGTGTACGATCGAAACTCGCCACAGAAGTGGGCGACTTGACACCGGCGAATCGCTCGGTTCCACACTACGCGCTGTTGCGACGACACTGCGTTGATGCGCAGCGACACGGGCTCAAACGCCAGCAACTCTGTGTGGCCATCCCGTTCACTCCGTCTCACCAGCCAATAGGGACTAATGGTACGCTCCAAGTGGGCCACGCGAATGACGTCGGGGACGAGATGGCTTCGCAGGAGCACCAACAGAATCTCGCCGACGACGCTGACCGCCGCAACCGAATCGACCGAGACGTCCCGCGTCACGTTGTCGATCGTGTACTGGCTCGTGAGATGGAACAGTGCCGGCTCTGCCCACGACGCAATGCCGCCCGAACTTTCACCGGGTGCGAGAAAGCGAACGTGGCGCAGCATGTGGCCGATCACGACCGTGGGAAACGTGGCCACGTCGCCGGCCACGCGATACATAATGCGCTTGGCGACCACACAGGCCAATACCAGTGCGCGGTGCTCCAACGTCGTACCCGTGTCCGAAAGCAAGGACGCGTCCGGGTCGTCCCCTTCCGGTTGCTGCGTCGGTTGTTCATTTTTCAACTCGACGCTGTCACGCGTGACTCGGTTTTCAATCGAGAATCGGACGGACAGAGATTTCCCGTCACTCGCCAGTTGGCGAACGCTTCCAGTGTCCCCTGATGCTCGATGCAGCCCTATCCGTCGCCGATCGGCGAGGTGCTGTCGCTTCTGTCTCGGTAGAATCGAGATATACTCGGATGGCATGAGCGCACCGACCCAATCGACAGGTACTGGAAGTGAGCACGAGTACGACCACGGCGGAGGCCAGAACACGGCGAGCGATCCCTCGCGCAGAAAGTCGTCTTCTTTGATCAACTCCCGCACTTGGCTCAGTGGCACGGCATCCACGAGCAACCCGACCGTCATTTTCAACGTGAGCAAACCGAACGCGTCGGTCTTGAGCTCCAACAAGTAGTCGACTCGGGACTCGCGCTGTAGTGAGGGGCTGAACCACTTGGCCGACGCCAGCAGCGGCCGTAGCGACATGGACGTGTGGCCGTGGTACTCGTTCCCTGCGACGGTCTTGAGCTTGAGCCGGAGTCGCTTTTCGTTACAGTACTCGCCAAACGCTTCTTTGGTGGCGAGTAAATAGTGCACGCGCGCCTCACAGAGCTGCCAGCGGTTCGGCGTGTGGCGTTTACTGCCGTCGAAATCCAGGCGAGAAAAGTGCTGCCCCAAATGATACTCGAGATAAAAGTCGGCGGCCGAGAGCGTCGGGCCACCGTCCTGCAACTCGTGAAAAAAGAACACGAGGCGCATCTGGAAGCACGTTGGATCGACGTCCACGCCCTTGACGGGCGTGTACTGTGGAAACACCGGACGCACGCGGCTCGGACTGGCGTCTTCTGGGACCAGCGACACGTACTGTTCGCTGTAGAAGCGATGGAGGCGGGTACGGAGCACGCCCAGTCGATCCGCGGGCCGCTCATCGTCAATAGTCATTGTTGTTGCTGTGACCACGTCGATGACAGTTGGCTGTTCGCTCGGAAGACGACTGGCTCGAGATACTCCGTACGTTTCGTGGAGCTCACTGGCGATGCGCGAGAGCGTGAGTTGGCTCTTGTAGATCCGATAGCACAGGGAGCACACTGTGAACTCGCTCGCCTGACCCGCGGGATTGTTCGAGAGCAGCAGCGCTGCGTGTTCCCACAGCGGCAGCGACTCGCCACGCTGGCGCAGCTGAAACAGCGTCGACACGGCCATGTTGAGGGTCATGCGGTACTCGGACAGCGCTCGGAACACGTCGTCGGACACGCCTTCGGACGCAATCGACGTGCTGAGCTTCTGTAGATCTCGTCGAAGTGCCTTGGGAAGCTCACACGAACAGCCACAGAGTGTACACTGCGGCACCATGCAGTTGCCCGGTGGTGTCGAGGCGATCGTGCGGAGTGTCTGGCGAAAGTACTTGGACCGCAAGACGTCGTGGATGTAGGCGGCCGAGTCGAGCTCACTGTTACTGTGGACCGACAGTGGCACTTCAATGCGGTAGTACGCGTCAAAGTGCATCACGCGGATGAACCACCAGACGCCACTGTTGTCCTTAATGAAGTCGGCCGTGAGCTCCCAGACTTTGATGCCAGGGAGATGGGAAGTCAAGTGGTCGATCATGCGCTTGACCGCTTGGAGTCCGTCGGCCACGGGACTCCCGCGGATGCGTGGGAGCTTGGCGTGCTCGTGCTGTCGCTTCAAGTCCGAGCCGCTCGTCGCCGTGACGAGATAGTACGGGGATAGCTGTGCCATTTGCCGTAGCGCCGCATCCGACGCCGTTCCCTGTGGTCGTGCGTCTCCCACTGCAGCAGAACAAACCCCAAGCTTTCAGTCGTATCCTACGTGTACATCAATCGCGTAGTATCGATGAATCAGCCGCCGTGTTTACGCACCGCTCTTCCCGTACGACGCTGCGGTCGGTGCTTCCGTGATCTTCTTCCTGACCAATAGAGTTCTATGGATCAGTCCAACGAGCCACACGAGAGCGTCGAGTCCAAACGTACTCATTGAAGATATTGATTGCGAATCGGCGGTTCTCGCGCTCGCCCCAGGTCACGCGGAAGATACTGGCATGGCACCCGCGGCAGTGCACGTACTTTTGGACGCTGAACGCGAGGTCACAGGGCGCACTGACCACAACGTCAAACGCGCGTCGCGTGAGCACGAGCGACTTGCTGTTCGCGCCACCACTGCCACTGCCTCCAGTGCCACCACCGCTACTGCCACCTCCAACACCACCACCGCTTCTCCAGTGCGCAACGTTCCGCACGGCCACGACATCGTCCAAGCCGACGGACAGCAACGACGCTGCGTTCTGCTGGTCTTCGCCCAGGAAGTCCGACAGCAAGCGCTTGCGCCACGCCGGTCCCTTGTCGTCTTTGACTACAAACCCATTCGCGTCGGTAGACAGCACCAGGACTTCTTCACGTCCATTCTTCTTGTCGCACACGACCGTCGGTGGAATCTGCAGCTGCAGCTTGCGGCCATCGGGCAGCGGCTGAAGATACTTGTAAAAGTGCAGCAGCGGCTACGTGAACGACGCGGACTTAGTCCTCGAGTAGGTAGGTACTGTGAGACGACGCACATACCTTGATCTGGCGTGGACACGGGAATCCGTCCTGCTAGTATACAGCATGCACAGAAGCGTCAATGAGTGGACTCTCTCTCTCAGTAAATATGAGGGCGCTTCTGATCTCGTACTTGGCCACTGTCGGTCTCAGTAGCGCCTTGCGTGGTTGCGCTTGTGGCCGGCACGTCGCTTCGTATGCGCTCACTGAGCGCTCCGTGGCGTCGCAGCGCTTCACTTTTGGTTGCGTTGTCGTCCATCGCGCACGCAAAATCCCTCGAAGTGAGGGAGTGAGTCGGGAACGGCGAGTCAACGGCGAACGTCGGTGGGGGACGTTGCGGGCGCAGAAATAGATTATGGATGGAAGTGCATTAATTTATGGAGCAGCGGGCCAAAGACGCAGTAGCAGCAGTAGCCATCGCAGCTACAGCAACAGCCGCGTGTGGTGTGGGTGGGTCACTCGCCTCACAAATGCTGAGCATGGCGACGATCGCGCGATGCAGAGACAACGGATACCGTCAGGACGCCGCACTTCAACACCGGTTCGTACTTCTGATTGGCTGATAATCACCGTGCTGATGTGGTCCACATGAGGATGTGGGTCTGCGGCTGGAATCGAGAAAGAGAGACCAAGAGACCGAAAAACAAGGCGCTGTAATAATGGTCGGGAAGACAGCGGTCGTGGTGCCCTCGGGCTCGCTCTGGTGGAAGCTTGGTGCGGCGTCCGGCGCGGCTGCGATCATGCTCGGTACGTAGATACACTGGATAGCTAAGATAGGACCGTCCGTGGATCCAGTTCCTACGGCATCATACTGATCTGAAGACGCTACTGTACTGACGCCGCTCTCGCTCGTTTGTTGGTGTCATGTCCAGGCGCTTTTGGTGCACACGCGCTGCAGCGTAATGTGAAGGACCCAAAGATGCTCAAGAACTGGGAGACGGCTGCGCAGTACCACGTGGGTCCATGTCGATTTGTTGATGGCTCTGAAGCGCTCTGTGTTCGCTCACGTTCTATACACAGCTCATCCACTCGGTGGCGCTCCTGGCTGTGCCGCTCTCGAAGCGCCCGGCCGTCGCCGGTGGCCTTATTGCGTCCGGCTGTCTACTCTTCTCTGGCAGCCTCTACGCCATGGTGCTCACGGACCAGCGCAAGCTCGGTGCCGTCACGGTGCGTTCCACGATCATGAACCCTTATCTGTTTGAGGGCTGTCTCTGACCCAGTTTGATGTTGACGTCTCAGCCCATCGGTGGCGTTGCGATGGTCGCTGGCTGGCTCGCGCTCCTGCTGTAGATCATGGATGTTGATACCTTGGTTGCCAGCAGCAGACTGAACAACAATACTACGAATATGGCCACCAGTCCCAATTTATTCACCGTCTCTAGACGGCAACACCGGTCTGCGTATCTTCCGCGTTTCTGAAACTTTCCATCGCCCGACGAGTCGCGCGAAGCGACGCGACCCTCTGGGCGACTCCTCAGCGGATCCTCCACACAAGATATGCTCCTACCCTCTGCCTCTTCGTTATCCGGTGGCGGCGGCACCGACGGATCGTGCGGCGACCCTTCAAGGCGACGCCGCCCTCACAACTTGTGACACAAGCCGCCGGTGGGAGGATCCGCCGTGGCGTTGCACGGGCTTCGCGTTGGATCACAACTGCTTTCCGCCTCCAATTGCACTCGCAGTCTTCAAGCCACAGGCCTGTTGTCTCTTTGCCTCTCCGTCTCTACCGTCTCGACTCCGCAGCTACCATGCGCCGCTGGTGTATCGGCGCGATCTTCATGGCCATGCTGGCGGCGCCTGCGCTCGCTGCGTGTCCCAACAAGTGCTCGGGCCACGGCCGTTGTATCAAGAACGACGTGTGCGACTGCATGCAGAACTGGACCGGCGGCGACTGCTCGGGTCGCGTCTGTCCGTTCACGCGCGCGTGGCACGACACGGCCGAAGACAACGACGACGCGCACTACTACGCCGAGTGTGGCAACCGCGGCATCTGCGACCGCGACAAAGGCGTGTGCGACTGCGACGAACCGTTCTCGGGCAGCGGCTGCCGCCGCCTCGGCTGTCCGAGCGACTGCAGCGGCCACGGCACGTGCGAGTTTATCGAAGAGCTCGCGGCCGCCGGCTACGACAGGCGCCTCGGCGGCAAGGTCGGCCGCACGTACACGCTGTGGGACCAGGAGAAGATCATGGGCTGCCGTTGCGACGCGGGCTTTGAAGGCCACAACTGCGCCCGACGCATGTGCCCCAAGGGTGACGACCCGCTCACGGTGGCCACCGACAACGTGGACCAGACCGAGATGGTTCAAGTGATTGACATCAGCGATGCGACTGATCTTCAGGCGTTTTTGACGTATCACGACCCATACGGGAACGCCTGGACCACGGAACGCATCGTCTTCGACGAGACGGACGATGTACTCACGTGCACCAACATTCAAACCGCTCTGCGCCGACTCCCAAACAACGTGCTCAACGCGGTGGACGTAACGTCGGTAGATACCTACACGGAATTCACGCGCGACTCGCCCACGTCGGCGACTGGCACGCTGGCGACTGCCGTCACCGGTATCGCACTCACTCGAGTTGCGTGCCAAGTGACCTTCAAAACAGAGCCTGGCACCACGGGCCTCCAAAATCTGCTCGAATGCGACATCACCGACCACGATGCTCTTGGTCAACATCCTTTGACGTCGTTGCCAGCATTAAACACTGCAACGTGCAAGGTCTATGAGCATAGCACAACGGCCGCGCGACCCCTTAGCGAGCTCGCCGAGTGCTCGAACCGCGGCGTGTGCGACTTCGTCAACGGCATGTGCAAGTGTTTCGCCGGGCACATGGGGCTCGCGTGCCAGACCCAAGAGGCGTTGGTGTAAGGCGCCAGTCGATCGACCCACCAAGTGAACGGCGACAAAAGTGCATTTGCTGCTTGACGGACAAAGAGCATCCGTGCTCATGACGCAACAGAGACAAATGTACGGCGACACGTCTCACCGTTCATTATTCTGTGCATATCCATGGAGCAAGAGGGGAAGAAGATTCGAAAGCAAAACTAAAAAAACACAGAAAACGCATTGCTCCCTTTACTCTAGCGTCTCGAGGCCGCGCGATGTGACTGAAAAGCGAGCAAGGTATTCAGTGCCATGTCACTTCCCTTTTCCCAGGAATGTTTCTTCCGTGGCGTCGTACCTCGAAAGAGTGTGCTTCTATGACCAAAAGAAGACGATTTCGTCACGTGTGCGATGCGCTCGTCACCCTACCGAATGGCGGAGAGCTCAATATTGATGCAGACGCAGCAAGCTCTTTCATCGACGTATCGAGACGTACATGCCACGAGAGCGAGACGCGATTCGTGATCGCGTGTGACCAACTCTCGCCTGCCACAACACGAAATGAACTTCCAGCCAACACGAATGTCCGTCTGCAGCACTGCACCTTACCAAGCGTGGGGATATCGGTCATTCCTCCTCGGAGGGCACCACCGGATCTCGAAGTGACTTGGTTAATGAGAATGACCTTGGCCCACATGGAGAGCAATTAGATGGATAAACCATGAAACCCGAAGCGTCCATCCTACCGCCAGATTGAAGTCGATAGCCAACTGATGCATCAAGCTCGCGATGCTATCCAGAGCACGCGTTCTTTGCGAAAACTCTTCAAAGCCGTGACGAAAGTGGAAGGCAACGCTGTCCACGACAACGACTTGAATCTGATTGCCAGTATAAACAACTTCAGCGACCACTGCTACCAGAGTTCACGGGGATCAACGTCACTTGCCTCTGGTCGTGCGTGAAGTAATTCTGGTAGAGCGTTCATGACTTCCATTTGCTCGACGAAATCGTGGGTTCGGAAGTACACAATCCCTCTCAAGAGCTCATCGCGATCCTGCCACCAGCGCAAAAACATCAGTAAGCTAGTCCATATGTGCACAGCACGATAGTCCAACTTGCTCGTCGATACGCACAAGACCACGAGATTTTAGATCCGGTCTTCGCTCCAGCACTGCTTCAGCCATTGCAGCCACTCGGTCTACGACAAAACTGCCCTCCGTGTCTCAAGGTACCGACGCAGTTACGCTCAATCAACACCTCACTCAAATCAGTCAAACACGCTCCACGAACTCACCAATGTAAACGACTGAGAAGCGCGCAGTTGCGCTGGTGGTAAACTGGCACTGCGCTGCGATGCAGGCGTGGAGTCTGGAAGCGCACGCAATCGATCAGGTTGTTGAAGAGCGGACCGAAACGAACACGTCACATCACACACCCGATTTGTGTCTTGCCGGTCCCAGGCGCACCACCTGCATCATCCAACGCTAGCGCATTAGACTCGTCACAGAGATTCCACTTAAGTGCTCTGGTTCGTGCTGCGTCCACCTACATAGTTCCGTGAGCTCGCCTCTTGGGAAACCGCCACCGAGAATATCGTCCAATTCGGGTAGCAACGTGCTGATAGGCGGTAGTCGCTCTTGTTCCTAATGATATCGTAAGTAATCCTAAGCATGCGTGAGGCTGGGCCGCATCCATCGTTGGGTCGTGGTCACCTTGAGGAGATCGAGAGCGGTTCTAGTCTCGAGCCTCGTTCCATTCGCAGATGATTGCGTCGGCTGCACAATCTCGAGCACGTGAGTTGCGTCATCTACTGTGATCCCCGCCTCTTGGTAGTGACATGATACGTCAGCGTGTTGTAGACAAAGTACACTTGGCCCCATCGGATCGCACCGTTCGACAACTCCCGCGCCGTCATTCCTGTGACGTCTTCCTTGTACCGGAAGCCAGCCTTCAACAGTGTCGCTATAACCGATCGTGAGGCCCTTCTCGATAGACCCGACTTAAAATACCAATAGTAGGGAGTTCGGCATACCTAACACAGACGGCGCGAGCCCACAGGCCGCTAGATCCACGGCGCCGCCTTCGCCTTTTGCCGCCATCATCGTGCCGTGTTCGCTCATGGGCGATGACTTCGAGTTCCATGTCACGGATGATTGGCTAAAACCAAGATTAGTTTTAGTCTATTATCATTGGTAGATATGATATTTCAAATTTCATGATTGGCTGAATATGTGTGCAGGTTTCCGGCCGGTCATTTCTTTGCGGTGGTGAGGGCGCCTGCTTTGGGGCCGTAAATCCTTTGCGGCCTCGGGCACCCTCGGAAACCTTCGTGATTGTCTCTCGTCATGGCGCTGCGTCTCGGTCTCCAGCGCGCGCTGCGTGCGTCCGCTGGCTCTCGCCGCCCGTCGACGCGTGCGTTCAGTCTGCTTCAGCACGCCGCCGACAAGTTCGTTGTGGTGCGTCGTCCTGTCGAGCGATCGCGTCCCGAGTCTTTCGCGTCTTACGAACCGTTGCTTTCGTACCTATAGGAATTGCCAGAAGAGCACGACGGCCTCAACATTGAGTTCAACTGGTCGCTGGCCGAAGACGACGTCACGCCGCGCGGTGACGCGTACCGCAACCTGCGCTGGGCGAAGCTCACCGAGTTCGCCAAGGACGTGAAGCCAGGTGAGCTCTTGGTTTAACAGCATCATAATGTGATGCATATTATTCGAGTCGTCGAAGCGAGCACTGACACCAAACTGTGTGTTGCCTATGTTTGCCAATAGCTGGCAAGGCCGTCGTGGCGAAGGAGGTCGATGTGGACGTGTCGTTTGGCGAGTACGAGGCCGTGTATGTCCAGGTACTAAGTGCACGACGAGCTCAATGAACTTGGGGAGTCGAATGGCACTGACACGGCACCTTTGCGGCGTTCCAGGTGACCGACTACCTCTCGGCTCAAGAGAACATCTTTGCGCAGGATGGTGCTGTCGGCTCGTTCAAGGACAGCCGCACGCGTGTGCGCGTGATCACGGATTCACCGGTCGTTGCGCTCTTTGCGCAGAACTTGCTGGTTCGCGTGCCCGTCAAGGATGCCCACGCTGCTCGTCCCATCGTCGTCTACGTTGCGAGCGAGGGTGACTTCAAGGGCAAGGAACCGACTGCGTACATTCTCGTGGACAAGAACGAGGAGGACGAGGTGTACGTCAAGGTCGTGATCAGTGGCGCCGCCGACCTGAACTCGATCCAGAACGCCGTCGGTCTCGCCAAGAAGAAGCTCATGGAGCAGACCGACGCTGAGTCGCTTGTGCTGCCGGGCGACGTGTTCCTTAACGGTGACAAGTCGGCCCTCGTCTTCAACGCCAGCGGTACGGATGATGGAGCATGGAGCGGACTGGTGAGGCATTTATTCACTCGCCACTTCTGTTGTGTATCGTAGATGCTGCGCGTGCGAACAGCATCAACTCGGGCTCGCTGTACGCGGCCCACTCCAACATCTGGACCTCGGCCGGTCTGACGTCGCTCTTTGGTGGCGCTATTGTCGACGCGTCCAAGATCCAGAAGAAGCAGGTCGTCGCCACTGAGAAGGGTGCTGCCGTCCACGTGCCGTGCAACAACTTGGTGGATGCCCCCAAGGCCGCGATCTTTGTGACCAAGGGATCGGGCGTCAAGTCGATCTCGGTTGCAGAGGCTTCGGCGCTGCTCAAGTCAGTCGATGCGAACGCTGACGTTGAGAAGTTTGAGGCTTTGCTCAAGGTTTGTGCTGTCTTTCATCTCGGTCGAGGGTGCATGATTTTGCAGTGCTAACATTGTCTCGTTATGTACTTGTCACAGCAAGCGGACACGAAGACGTTCACGGTCGGCAGTGACGCGGACATCAACGCGGCGCTTGCCAAGCTGTAAATGAGCCTACGTAGTGGGTGAAATCGCGGATCCGGTCTAATGGTCGTCATTCAATCGGAGTAAAAATGCACTTTGAGGTTATTGTTTCAAAGCCATTGCCTACTCTCCTAGCCTTCGCTAATCACGCTTGAAAAACTCAAACCACGGCGACTGCGTGTCAGTGTGATTCATAAATTGTTTATCGAAAGATGCTGCTACGTGCACTACGTTCGGGCCTTCCCAAAACGCCCCAACTGCTCCATCCGCGATCGCTTGAGCACGATTCCTTAATCGCGGTAGCGCTTGATGTCTTCATCGGGCGTGCGCTTCTTCAAGTCCTCTTTGATCTCGTCGGGGGATTTCGTTGACAAGTCGCGCTTGTTGTCGGGCATCTTGTCCTGGACCTTGCCCGTCCACTTGCCCGTCTTCTCCTTGACCATGTGGGTCAGATCGTCTGCCGTCTCTTTCACGCGCTCCGTCACGTCCTCTGCTGCGGCCTTGACGCGCTCGCCCAGATTCTCCGCCTTGCGGTTCGTGCGGTGCTTCATGTTCTCGCTCGACTCCTTCCAGTCGTCGCTCTTGTTCAGCGCACGTTCCTTCATGCGCTCCTTCGTGTCGTGAGCACGGTCCTTCACGTTCTCTTTGGCATCGTGCCCGCGGTCGCGCCACTCCTCCACCTTGCGGTTGGCGCTGTCCTTCCAATCTTCCTTGGTCTCGTGCGCTCGATCGGCCCAGTCGTCCGTCTGGCGTTTCGCGCGATCCTTAGCGTTCTCTTTCGTCGCGTAGCCGCGGTCGCGCCACTCCTCGGTCGTCTCGCGCGCACGCTGCTTCGTGTCGTCCCACGTGCCGTTCCAGTGGTCCGTCGACTGGCCAGCGCGATCACTGTACTCGTCAATGGCGCCACGGGCACGCTCGCTCCACTCGTCCTCCTTCTCGCGGCCCTGCTGCTTCCACTGCTCCTTCTTCGCATTCATCTCATTGCGCTTCTTCTGGGCCTCGCCCTTGAGGTTGCTGTGCGACTGACCGACCATGTCACGCGCGCGATCCATCCAACTGTGCTCGTCGCCGCTGCCGTGTTCCTTCTGCTCGCGCTTCTTCATCACGTCCTATCCATCCGCCTCTCCATAAGTCCATACCGCTGCGTCCAACTCAATCACACAACAGCCCGTACCTGCACGCAACGACGGAAGGCATTCACGTCATGGTCGCAGTTTGCGCGGTCAAACGACCCGCCCCAGAGACGATGGAACCAGTCGCCGTAGCACGCCTTCACGCGCTCCTTGTACTCCTCGCACTCCTTGTAGTCGCTCATCACTCTGTTCGCTGCCGATCGGCAAATGACTCGACCGACACAACGGCAAACGTAGTCGCAGTTGCGGTCTCCATTGGAGTTCGACGAGGTGGATCCCTTTCGCGTGGCCGCCGGCAACTTGCCGCCGGTGCGACATTGATTGTGTGCCGGGATGTTGAAGTGTAACTCGTACAAAAGCATATCCTCGTTAAATGCGTCCGCATGATTGGACCAATGAAGCCATTTCTATCAGATCATAGACTCTAGAAACGAATACTGCGAATCCTGTGTGGCAGTTGACTGCTGTACAGTAGGGAGCCAAATTCGCTCGACCTAGATCCAGGACTCAGAGTTCTGCGAGGCGGCGTTGGGCTCTCCCATGTCTCGTGGAGGACCGGTACTGTGCGTTTCCCATGCTTATCCGCAATGCGAAGTTGCGCGGGTCTCCTCTGTTTTGACGGGTCGTCCGTTGTTGTTCCGACCCGTGCTGACGCCACCGGACCAAGCCAGGCCTTTGTGCGAGCCAGCTGCTGGATCAGCGGTCGTCCGCTCCCGCCGAAACGAGGTTTTATCGATTAAAACCTTGCATTGCAGTCGCAAAACCCGGTGGGATCGTGCCATTCTTCTCTCTCTCCCAGACTGCAACCTCTCTTCCGCTGCTCCCTCCTCCCACGCTCCCTTTGCTGTTTGGCCGCGCTTCTTTTTTTCGGCCGCTGGCGACTGTGACTGTGTGACTGTGTGACTGTGGCTCTGTGTGGGTTGGCGCTTCTCCGTCGTCCTCCATCTTATCTTCGTGCTCTCGTCGTCACGCCGTCCTGACGTCCCAACGTCCCGACGTCTCCACCTCTTTGTCCGTCCGTGACCCACGAGTCTTCCCCGTCCACGCGCGTCCACACACGTACGCGCACGCCAAGCCTTGAACTCCGTGGAACGAACAATCGATTGTCGGAGTCGTAGACGCCCGCGTCGCCCACCCAAACTCTTCTACGTGAACCCACGCGCGCGACCATGGCACCCATCGGTAGCAGTCTGCGCGGCATCATGCGCGGCAACTCGTCCCAGTCGGTTGGTGACAAGGCCAACAACACGGAAGGCTCGCGCTTCTCGGACGACAGCGACATCCAGATGCAGGGCTGGATGAAGAAGCAGAAGGAGACGCTGCGGTCGTGGCCACGTCGCTACTTTACACTCAGTGGCAAGGTGCTGACGTACTACGACAGCGAAGACACTACCCGCTCGCCGCGCGGTGTGCTCGAGTTCAGCGATGTGTCGCCGCTCACGACCGAACACAATGGCCTCGTGCTGCACTTGAGCGGCGGGAAAGAAGTGCGGCTCGTCGCGGACACGCACGTCGCCTACACGGCGTGGATGGCCGTGCTCTCCGCGGCCGTCAAGAATCCGCGCACGACCAAGAGCCGCATGTACAAAGAAGGCTGGGCACATTGTCTGACAGACGATGACGTCTGGACGCGGTATTTTATTGTCGTGACCAAGGACAGCTTTAGCTGCTACGAATCAGAAGATGAGGACGCGGAACTTGCGCTCTCGGGGCTGCTGCGATCCGTCGGCGAATGGGATGGCAAGCGATTCGGACTCGTGCTCGGTCTCAACCGAGGACGCAAGATCCAGGTGTGCTTCGACTCTGCCGAAGAGAAAATGACGTGGTTCCTCACGCTCGAATTCGCCGTGGCGTATGGTACTCAGCGCATGAAGAAGGAGT
This sequence comes from Pythium angustatum, assembly GCA_023337915.1. Lineage (NCBI taxonomy): Eukaryota > Oomycota > Peronosporomycetes > Pythiales > Pythiaceae > Pythium > Pythium angustatum. The sequence continues at coordinate 1,216 of JAADXQ010000053.1, read as the reverse complement.
CGTCGTCGGCCATGAAGATTGAGTCAAATCCGGCCGGCAAGGCTGACGCGTCGGCGAATGCAAGCGCAGCAGCAGAGGGCGGTGACGACGGCGTGTGGATCTAGGCGCCGCCTCTCGCACATGTCGATGCGACGCTACCTATCTTATCGTGTATTCGCGCGCACGCCGCCCAGTACGATGATCTTCATCTCCGCTTCAACTTGGAGGAAGAACGTCGGACTTCGAGGTGGCGGCCGTTGTAGTGTTTTCTTTCTTTTCAACGCCACGCGCACTCTGCTGTTCCTGTGCTTCTACGGTAATAAAAAGTGAATATAATGGAGAAACAAAGCGCTGTAGAGTACATGTACCGGTATGGCTTTGCCGCTGTGTTCGCGCATCAGGTATACCGACGCCAGATCTTCTACTTGTGGCGGAGTATACTGTATTTTCCATGAGCCATGAAGGTCGACTTTCTCCCATGATGTCCTCAATCTCCCAGCCGCTATTACACCTCGATTGCGAGGTTATAAACCCATTTCCGTGTGCAGTTCCCCGAAAGGAAACATTCCCTAGCGATTCCCATCGGCGATGGAGCGGCGCACGCGCAACTGGACGGTACGTCTCGATCGCAAATTGACCACAACACGATTGCTGCTCGACGGATAACTCTTGTATGGACGTAATCACACAGTGGTGGAATCCTCCACATGAGGACGCGCCGCCACGCGCGCTCAGCCGTTCCACCTCGGCCGTCGCCGAACCAACTGCGATCGCAGTCCACGACGACCAGGGCCGCATCCGCGTCGACATTGCTGGGGAAGATGTCATTGATTTGAGTGCGTTGACCACTCCGCATCGCGCGAGTACAGAGAACGAGTTTGACCTGGACGTTTCAACGCGCGACGCACCGACCGTACCTGTCGACGTTCCGACCATGACCATCTGCATCATGATTGTCGGCACGCGCGGCGACGTGCAGCCGTTCATCGGGATCGCCAAGCGACTGCAGCAAGACGGCCACCGCGTCCGACTCGCTACGCACGCTGTCTACCGAGACTTTGTCACCGAGCACGGCGTCGAGTTCTACCCGCTCGGTGGCGACCCGAAAGAGCTCGCGGCGTACATGGTCAAGACGGGCGGTCATCTCATCCCGCTCAAGTACGAGACCATCACCAAGGACGTGCCACGCAACATGCAGATGATCGATGAGATCCTCAACAGCACGTGGCCGGCCGTG
>JAADXQ010000052.1:0-47167 GCA_023337915.1 Pythium angustatum | reverse complement strand
TACGTGACCATCATGCCGAGGATGACGAGGTCAATGTACATTTGCGTGAGGTCCATGGGGCAGTCGTGGACCTCGGTCTCTTTGCCGGTCGCGAGCGTCTCTTTCGTCACGCGCGAGCACACGGCAGTGCCCCAGATACGCACGTCAATAGTCGCGTTGTTGAGCGTGCGCTCTTCAAAGCGGCCCGAGTACGCATCGCTCACAAAGTAGCGAACTGTTGGGATCGAGAGCAGCGAAAACACGAGGAAGAGCACTCCGAGCCCCACGAGCATGCGAAAGTACAGCCCAATGCCAATCCCAAAGACCGTGAGATCGCTCATGGACGTGCCCCAGACAGGAAAGAGCTCGCTGCCGGTTGGGTCCTCGCCCATTTCGACGAGATGGTACTTGCCGGTGATGTGGTCGCGCTTGCGGCGCGGGAGGATCGCCGTATCGTGCCACTTCTTCGCAATCGCGACGCTGGGCTTCGTGTACGCGTCGAGCCGCTGGGCCGGCGGCGGCGTTGGCGCCGGCAGCTTGACGTCCATTTGGAGAGGGAGAAGCTTCTTCGGATTGTGTGGGGCGGCTCAGCTCAGCAGGGGAAGGACGGGGGTCTCGGGAGATATGCGCTGCTGCACATGAACCCAAGAGCCGTCTGGCAGCAGACCGGGTGCCAGGAGCCGACGAATCAGGTCGGGTTCAGACTGGGTGCAGGTTTCAAACACTTTGTTTCAAACAAAATCATAATGAAGCTAAGGTAATTGGTTGAGTGTTTAAAACAAATATAGGAACGACAAAAAACGGAGAACCTGATATGGTTTAGAAATGGTTTCCATTTGGGAGGAGGCATGTTCAAAGCTCACTTGGTTTGTTGCCGTTGGAGGTGGCGCTGCTCCGCCTGTAGTTGGCGACGCTGGAACTACATAGCAACGAGTGAGAGCCACGCATCGGTAGGGTTCGAGCGAACCCCATGACAGAACTTCGTACCTTGAGGGCTTGTACTTCGGCTTCGGTGAGAATGATCTGGAACTCAAAGTTTGCACGCGGGCTCTCGGGCTGCATTTGGAAGCCCATGCTTGAGCGAATGTAGTGGCCGGGCTCTGCGCACGGCTTCAATTCCATGCTGGCCTCGGTGGCATCATCATCCATCACTAGCACACGAGAAAGTTGGTACTCAGTGTGTTTCCCCACGATCGAGCAGCCTCGGCACCAGCTACTAGTATCGGTCGTACGTTCATTGCGCGCGTAGGGACTTCCGTGCGACGGTGTGATGTGCAAATGACGACGCTTTTCCCATTTGTAAATCGGCTTGGGGTGGCGTGGGAGCCGCACGGTGACCTGTTTGCTCGCAGTGCCCGGGGCGATGTGGACACTTGACGTGCGCTTGATCAGTAAACTTCCGTGGACAGGAGTGATCTGTCTTCGCCGCCTACGCATCGAACAATGATCATCCATGCCGCTCAGCCTCTGAACAATCAGCAGGTGTGTCATGGTAAATATTTCGCACCGCGCATCGACGAGCACCACCGGTGGCTTTGTGGGAGAGCGTTCACTGGGCGCCACACGCGCCAGGGCACATCGTGGAGTGAGACGCTCGAGCACCACGTTCAACCGAGTGATCTGTTTCTGCACAATCAACTCTAGTGGTCCTAGATTAACAGAGCCATAGAGAGAATTGGCACGTCAGTTGCCGATCCGTGGGCCTCACGCTGGACCACCCATCAGCATTACCTGCTCGCAGCGTTTGTCGAAAGGCATCGATCTCCTCAATACGCCCGAGGACACTTTCACACAACTCGAGAATCTAGAAGACACAACTTCGTATTCTCAGTGACAGCTCCTATCCGCATGACACTCTGTCTCCAGCGGCTGCTGTCACACGCACATCGTGTGGATCCGTCGGAAGCGGACTCGCTGCAAACGTCTGCACGATCGCGTCCACTACATCACCCGAAACGCAGTCTTTGCATGAAAAAATAGCATGACCAGATAGATCCTTATCTCGCACATCTATTCCGCACCTTCTCGCACGAGCGTCGGGATTCGCGCGACCGTCCACGGCGCTGCGCGCGATCCTCCGTCCATGCTGTTTCTTGGCTACTGTAGTCAATGATTCTGCATGCGAAGCGTCACGGTTCCCGAAACTTCAACACAAGAGCGGTCCTCTAATACAGTATTCAACTCGCTTCTATTCAAGTAGCATACAGTAGATCCGCTACCCCTCGAACAGTAGCCCCTGTTTGTGAAGATGTGAGTGTGCCCTTGGGGGGGAAAGCAACGCGGGTGTTGTTGAGGCTGGTGTTTCAGACGGAAATCCCCATCCCGCGTCGAGTCCCGTCGCGACAGACGCACACGCCCCGCGCACACACCGGCCTGTACCACGCTCCGTGCTCGGTTGCTCGCAACGTCGAGTCGTTCATGTGAGTCGTCTGCGCTTCCTCTCTCGAATGCAGTCTCTTGCACGGCAAACTGATCCCTCCATGTCGAACTAGCCGGGTGCGACCATGAGCTTCCATCCAGGGGACCCGTGGGGCCACCACGGCGCGCCGCCCCCACCGCCGAATGGTACGAGCGACAACGGTGACGCAACGTTTGGCCGACCGCTGCCGTCGTCGCCGTGGGGCTTTGGGGCGCCCGGCGCGTCGCCGTCGGCGCAAGCTCCGCCGCCGCCATTGCCGCCGGCCCATGACACGGGTGCGTTCTACGCGTACCCGACGCCACCGCCGCCACAACAGAACATTATGCACCGTGCACCGCCAGGCCACCATCTCCAGCAGCATCCGCATCCGCATCCGCATCCGCACATGCAGCCGCTCCATGCGCCGCCGTCGGCGTCTGGGTTTCCGTCGCAGTTCGGTGCGCTGTCGTCGTCGCCGTCGCCGTCGCCGCCGCCGGGGCATATGCACCCCGCACACGGCTCGTCGTCGTCGTCGTCGTCGAGCCACGCGTCGTTTTTCTCGTCGAGCAATACCTCAGGCAACGGCGCGTTCGATCTCGCGCAGGGCATGGGCGGGCTGCGCCTCAGCGCGGTGGGCAATGGCCCGAATGGCCGACCGAATGCGCTTGGTCCACCAAGCGCGTTTGGCTCGATCGGCTCGATGGGTAGCTCGCCAGCGATGAGTGGACCGTCGGCTTCGTCGCGCGCACCGCCGCCAGCGAGTGATCCGTGGGGCAGCGGCAGCTACGACTCGGACCGCATGCGCGACCAGATGAACCAGCAAATGGCTGCGCTCTACCGTGCTGGTGGGTCACCGTCGCAGCCGCACCCGCATCAGCGCCAACCATCGCACCACCACCAGTCGCAGCCGCTGGCTCAGTCCGGAGAGGCGCTCTTGGGGCTGCTCACCAACGCGTCGTTGTCGCCTAGCTTCGATATGGACAGCACAAGACCGCGTCCACCGCCCGTGGCAATGTCGAGCTCATTCCCACCGGCACCGCTGCACGAACCGCGCCACCCGGGCGCCATGACAATCGAGAATTACCAGCCACAGCACCACCAGCAACATCGTCGTGAGTCGCCCATGGCGATCTCTGGAGAAGACCTGCTCGGTTTGCTGCAGAAAGGAGAACCGCGCGGCAACCAGCATCTCAGCAGCAGTTGGGACGAACGCGATCGGTTCATGAGTGCGCCAAGACCCATGGTGCGAACGAACAGCCAGGTGATGGCTCGGTCACCGCACCATCGCGACATGTACGGTGGAGGAGACGGCCTCGCGCGATCCCTGCCGCCTGCACGATCACCTTTTGGAGGTGGTGGTGGATATGATCCGCTCGCGCGACGTGACTCGGGCAGCGGCCTGTCTTTTGGAAGCAGCAGCAACGGAGGCGGTATGGGAGCGTCGACTGCGGTTGTGAGTCCCGATATCACCAAGCCCAACGACACGATCAAGGTCCAAGTGAGCCTTCTCACTGACGAGTGCCGCCCCGGTCGGGTCCTTCTGATTGGACTGTTTCGCATCGGTCAGCCGACGAACGAGAAACCGATTTTTGTCAAGCAGGTGCTGTTTGAGAACAAGATCCATCGCCAAGCGCGTCACTGGAACACGCGAATCACATTCCGAGCGCCTCGCTCACCGGGTGAGTTCGAATTCCGCATCTTCGAAGAGCTTAAACCGCGCCACCGAGACCAGAACGATCGCGATGGCGAATACAACGACAGCGGTAGTGGGTACTACTCGAATGCGACGATCGTGCGAAGCAACCGCCTCAAGGTTGCAATGGATTACAGTCACTTCATCGAGTTTCTGCGTAGTATCACGGAGAAGTTCCGTCAGAACCGCTTGAAGCGCGACACGGGTGGTATCCTGAGCAATCTGCTGGCATTTATGCGTTTGATTGACCAGATCGAGACTGTGTTCCTGCATGGGCAAGCGCTCCTCGAAGATTTCATCAGCGACTTGCTCGGCCTAGTGTCCATCGACGAACAAGAAATGGCGCGGTTCCCGGTGACCGACACGATCCCCAGTCCGATTGAGACGTTTCACGGCACGATCCGCAACGTCCTGAACTCGGTTCAAGCGAATCCATGGATCAAGGACTTCGTGTCGTACGACTGCTGGAATCAAGTGGAATTCTACCAACGCCGCTTGTACTGCGCTGTGAGTGGCTTGTACTTCCGATCGGATGCTGAGAAAGCCGCGTACTGGCAATACCATTACCAGTTCGAACCACTGAACGACGTTGACACGAGCTCGGAAAGGTGGACGAAGTTTGTCAATGAGCAGCTCTCCGAGTGGATTCAGACGGAGGCGGACAAGCTGATTCCGAACGCCGAAGACTTTCGTCGCCAGCGCCAGGGCATCTACAACGTGGTTCATTCGCAGGTCGTACGCAAACTTGAAGGCGTCGATGCGGAGCTGGATGTGTTCGGCTCTTCCGCGAACGATTTCGGAACTGGAGAGAGTGACATGGACATGTGTCTGGTGCTACGACCCGAGGTGATTGCGAACATGAGCGTCGACGACAAGCGTCGCATCTTGAGTCAAGCTGTTCACCTGCTGGAATCACGCCCGGATTTGTTCATGGAAGTTGATGCCTCTCGATTGACAGCCCGTATTCCGATCGTCATGTTCAAGATGGTGGATTCGGGTATCGAGTGTGATTTGTGTGTGGAAAATGTGCTCGCGCAGCGTAACACGAGCCTCCTGCGCGCGTACGCGAATGCTGATGATCGAGTCCGCGTGCTCGCATTCGTCTTGAAACAGTTTGTCAAGCGTCGCCGCATGAACTGTGCCGCTGAGAGCACGCTATCGTCGTACGGCTATCTGCTCATGCTCATCCACTACTTGCAACGGCAAGAGCCGGCGGTTCTCCCAGTGTTGCAAACACTTCCACCGAGTTGGGACGGTGAGCCCGTGTGCTCGTGCACCTTTGCTAGCCACACTTGTCCGCCGAAATCGGCGTTCTGTAGACTCACCGAACGAACGGAGGAGCTGGTGAAAGAGAGACAGTTACCCAGCCTGCTTTCGCGCGCGCCAGGTGTATCGCATGGCGATACTGACAGTGGAGCACCTGGAGCGACACCGACCGGCGTGATGGAGACGTACTTCTTCGATCCTTACTCGTTTCCAGACTCGAGCGAGAAGCTCGAGCTGTTGCAGAAGTTTGGGAGCCGCAACACGTCGAGCGTTGGCGAGCTCTTCATTGGTTTTCTGCAGTACTACGGACTCGAGTTCGATGCGTCTCGTACGGTCGTGTCTGTTCGCATGGGCCGAGAGCTACTGAAGAGCGAGAAGAAGACGCATCACTTGTGGAAGCTCCACTCGCGCCTGAGCATCGAGGATCCGTTTGAAACCTCGTACGACGTGGCCCATGTGCTCAAGGGGACACGTGACAAGTACATTCGCCAGCAATTTGTCCGGGCGTTTACCGTGCTCGTCCAAGCGGCCGATCGTGAAGAAGATGCAAGTGGTCTGGACCGCGCAATGCGACTCGTGTTTGAGCCTGTCGGTGAACTTCCGTTCCACACCCACAAGGACCAAGCCATGACGACAAGTGCAGCGATGGCTGCAGCTGCGGCCACGGCTGCAGGGAACGCCGCTGCTGCCGCAACTGCTGCCAGTGTGCTCGGTGGCCTGTTCAACGACTCGTTCGACGCCTCGAGCTTCACCGACTGAGACGGATTTGACCCTTTTTTTGTTCAGAATGATGATACGCACGACCAACTACAACGACATTACGACACTACATGACAAAGATATGAACATACAGCAACTGACGACACAAGACATTTAGCAAGTGGGGGCACGAGGATAGAGGTGAGAAATACATACATGTTCAACAACGTTCGGAACGCACGAACCCGAGGAGCCAGCATTTCGAGGGTGGAAAATCGTTGCATTTATAATCATACAGTGCCGTCATCAGCCGGTTCAAGCCTCAAGCGTTCCCAGAAGAAACGAATCGCAAATCGGAGCTGTCGATCGCTCGTCCTTTGCGGCTTAGTTGAACGAGTAGCCCTGGAGCGTCTCGCGCGGCGCGAACGCGATCGTGCCCGGCTCGTACGACTCGACGTGCGAGGCCATCTGCGCAATCGAGCAGCAGCCGCAGCAGACTGCGTAGAACGCATCTTCGACCGGCGAGCCGGGGATCGCAAAGACCGTGCGGAGGCGCCAGCGCATGCGGAGCAGGCAGAGCGCCGCGATGATCGACGCGAGCCAGATGAGCACGTCGAAGAACTTGGAGCTCGTGACGGCCGCGAGGAACGCGAGGAAGTAGAGCCCGCCAAACAGTCCAAGCACGTGGTAGAACGGCATCATGCCCACACGCGCCGCAATTTGCGCGACCGAGATGGCCGGGCAACAGCACGACATGACGGCTGCACGAAGAAGAGAGAGACAAGAGACGAGAGTGAGCCCACATGGTCATGCATATCCTGAGACGCGAGACAACGACGTACCATTGGGAACGATCGTGTCGGTGAAGCCAAAGATGCCAGTCTTCCAGCGGCCCGTGATGATGCCGTTGTGGTCCGTGCCCTGGCTCGACGAGTCGCCGTTGATGTTGACCGCGACGTCGCTGGTCTTGGTCGGTGGCTGAAACTCCATGGTGGCTGGTGGTGCTGTTGAAGTGGGAGGAGCTGCGAGCTGGGCGAGTTGGATTGTGAGTGCAGCAGATGCGGCCACGCGAAAGTCCGACGCCGGGCTCCCCTGGTCGCTTTGGCTGCGCGCTCGTCTCGCTCGGTCTCCAGAGGATAAGACACCAAAGCTCGACCGATCCAGGTGCTCAGGTGAGTGGGAATAGATTGATCTGACCTCGGCCGGATCGGGCTGGATCCTAAAATTACGGGCTAGCGAAGCCGAGTGCGTGCACGGCGTGGGACACAGTGGCTGTGGGCAAGCGGCTGCGTCTGTTCAAGTCAAACGGTGATTGGGACGCGCCTACCAGTGATACGTGACGCTGACGTTGCGCTCAAAACACGCCCACGCAGCGTCCCAAGTCTACGTGTACAAGAATAGCGGCGCAGAGATTTCGATGCTCATCCATGAGCGATGGTCACACCGGTATTGGCGTGGATGTACTAGCACAGGAAGAAAGATCACAGCGCTGGGGTGTGCTGTTGAAGCTGCTGGACAGGACTGGACAGGACACAGACAACGCCGCTTCTTGTTCGCACCCATCGCTCCATGCGTTAGACAGTGGAGGCATCGTGTGTCAATGCCATTTCCATCATGTCCCATAGAAAACAGACCCGCGATCGGCCTACACCTACCTACACTATACGAGCAGCACCCCTGTGCGCTTGTAGTCTGTGTGGGGCTTCGCGTCGGTCTCGCCGTTATCTTCGTCCGAGTCGTCGTCGGCTCCGAGTGGCTGCTGCTCGCCACCAAGATGCGCGTACTGACCGCGACCGCTGGTCTCACCTTCGAGCGCGAGCCACTGGTGCTGACTGAGCTTCCACGCGCCGTAGATCGTCCCCAGCGAGAGCACACCAGGGACCAGTATACTGTAAAGAAACGGGTGTGCGTCCGCAGTCTCACTTGACACAAACGACGACACCAGAAAGATCTGGAGATCGAATGTGCCATGGACCAGTACCGACGGATAGAGCACCCAGCCTTTCTGACGCCACGACGACGACGACGGAGCTGTTGCGTCGGGCGTGGCCGAGACCAGCAGAGCGCGTGCGAGTCGTATGCCTGTGATGGCTCCGCACACGCCATGGAGGGGCAGGCTCAGTGCCGAACGTAGCACGGCAACTTGGATCCGATCGCTAAATGTCGGTGACGCGAACGTGAACGCGACGGTCTCGATGGTCGAAAAACCCAACGCCGCGGCCGTGACAGCGAGTACGATGACAACGTGGTGGTTGGCGTGGTCCACACGTCTCCGTAGCAGGCGACGTGGATCGCATAGCCAGCCACGACGGCTCGTCTTGCTGCAGTTGCACAGACACGTCCCTTGCACGAGCCAGAGCTTGGTCGCTTCTTCCACGAGCCCCGCCACGACGTACGCCGAGAGCAGCACAAACACGTAGAACCCGAGTGTCTTCTCGATCTCGAGGGTCTGCAAGACGTTGGCGAGGCGACCGGCGTGTGGCGGTGCAGGCGTCGCGGTCGACGGACTACTAGTAGCGGCGTTCGGATCGCCGAGAAAGTCGTGGAGCTGGTCGACGATCGCATCGCTCTGGTCGTAAAAGCACAGCACGGCAAACACCGGCGCGAGCAAGAGCTCCCACGCTACAGCAAGGAGCGAACCCGGGAACACGCCGCTGGCAAACGTCACGAGCAGCTGTGCGACCTCCCGATCGCTATTCCCCACGATGCAATCGATGCCACGCGAGCACGGCGTGAGTACCGTTGGAATAAGACCAATGAATAGGCTTGAAGTAGCATCCACGTACGTGATTTCATAGTGCGCTTGCGCTTGTAGGATGCGACTGAAGAACGATATGACAGGAAGCGACAACAACACAAGCAAGAAGAACGCGCCACTGTAGCCAACGATCTAGGATTCAGTGAAAGAGTGAGGCGATCCCAACGAGGTACTAGTAAAAAGGAGACGTGGGTGAGCGGACGTACGGCACTCAGCACGAAGCCGAGCAGGACAGCGCTGATATAGCGAGACCTAGAGGCGCCGCGTAGCGTCCGCAGGAGCGCGAGCGCGGAGCACGAGCGAAGGGAGACGGTCATGTCGTCTCTCGAATGAGGTCGAGATCGTTCTTCCACGTTCGTTTCGTTTCACTTCGACCTGCATCTCCGCGGGATCAGACTCTGATCCTGCTTCGCTCAGATCGAAAGGAACGCCAACAAAACAAACGTTTGATTGACGGACGGAATTACGCATGTACTGCAATAGAGAGTGTCACTCTCAAGAGGGAGCTGTGGTTGAAATGCCAATTATAATTCAGACAGGAGACGTGCTGAATTCTTTCGCTGCATGACACCACTTCCTTGCCGCGTGCATCGCGACATCGATCCCGACTCGCCCACGCACAGCCCATTGGCACTTGCTTACGAGAACCACGAGTACACGCCTTCTTTGGGGACGGTATCGATGGCATAGCCGCCTTTGAAAAAGCACGTACCGCCGTTGTAATCGGTCCACGAAAACCCGCGGCACCAGGCAAAGTTGCAGAGGTGGCAGCAGCTGCCTGGACGTTGCGACGGCGTGCTACCGAGGTCGGTGCCGACCACATCTTTGTCCTTGAGAAGCGGGAGGCCGCCGCAGCGGTCGACTTCGACCGAGATTGTGTGCGCCGAACCGTCGGCGTTCGCGCCGGCCCACGCGCTAGACGACTTGCGGCTCTTGAGCCAGCACGTCCCGCCGTTAAACGTCGTCCACGTGTACGCACCACAGGCCGTATTCGCAAAGCACTTGCTGCAGCACAAGTCAAACGACACGGCCGACTCGCTCGTGAGGTCGTTGCCGGGAAAGTCAAAGTGATACTCGGGCTCAAAGCACGCGGGCGGTCGCTCCAAGCTGCGCGTCTCGTTGGTGGCCGATGGCGACGCGTCGGCGACCGTAGCGCCCATAACGGCAGCGACGAGGAGCGAATGGAGAGCGACGGTGTACATGGTGACGCGTGGATTCGACTTGGGACGTCTTCGTGGGGTGCGGTGAACTCGGGCAATGAGCACGACAGGAGAGAGGTCAAGGCGAGGATCCGGAGGGACGGTACTGTATTGGTACGGGATCCTGTATGGGCCATACAGTATGGCGTAGGCAGCATTCCCTTCTCAACAGCGTGACTCACGCGTGGACTTCCCGCGGGGCCGACGTTCCCTGGTCCACTTTTTTCCAGCGGGAAGTCCCGGCACGATACTTCCCGCTCATATCTAATACTGATCCCGACACTGTACTATACCGTGTAACAGTAAGAACGATGTGAATGGGAAGACGCGACTCGGTCCAATTCTGATTTGGTGCTGAATCAGCGCTGCTAGTGCAGTGCCAAAACGCCATGCCGTTCGGACAACACTGTACAGTGTGTATCAGAGCCCTTGGTTACAGGCTGCGAGTCATGCGTGCTTGGTGCTGATATATCAGGTACAGCATGTGAGCCAATGAGCGGACGGTAGCCACGGACGCCCCGATGCGAGTCGATCCTCGGCCTCACATCTCCATTCCTCGCGCTTCAGCATCAAGCACAGCAACGATCCACACTGATGGCGCCGTCGACGTCGTCTCCGCTCGACGCGCTGCCGCGCGAGCTTGCGGTCTACATCACGCGCTTTCTCACGGGCTACGATCTGCTGCCGCTCGCCCACGTCACCACGCGCTTCTACACCGAGCTTCTCGCGCGCGATAGCGATGCGTGGACGACGCGCATGCTTTGAACGACCATGCGCGAAGGCCCGTTCACGTGGCGCGAGCTCGATCTTCTCGGGTGGTACGAGTACTACAGGTATAGCGTGGGATACTACTTTGGTCCCCCGTCCGACGAAGAGAAGCAGTGCGAGCGCGAGCACGACGCTGCCTTGGCGCGTCGCCTGACGACCCGCAAGAACGAACTTGAAGCGAGTGCGAAGCGCCACTACGTTGCGAGCGTGAGTGTGCGGTTTCCTGGTCACCCCATCAACAAGATCCTGTGTGACCGTCGCACGCACGGTGCTGTGACGCCGATGGGGTTCAAACTCCGCTCGGCCTGGCCACGTACGTCGTTCTCGTTCGACGTCTGGTTTGCGCTCCAACCGGGTGTGGATCCCTCTTCCTCCAGTGGCCACGACACGACTAGTCCTGCCTGCGCCGTGGGCGGTGTGCTGCTCGGGATGCAATCGTGCTACTGGGGTCAGCACAAGCTGCCGGCTGCCATGGCCCAAGTCGTGCACGTGGATCCGCACGGCCATCTCTACTGCTCGGTCCCGGGTGGCGAGACCAAGCGTGTGCTTGCGACGCGGCCGCTCGAGCGCTGGTACCATCTCGTGCTCACGTTCGACACGCCCATAGAAGAGGGCGTCGATGGTTTCAGAGCGTGTACCTCGACGGCGTCCGGATTGACGCACGTCACGATGCACTGCTCACGAACTTTGACCAGTTTGAGCACTACCAAATCGGTACTGGCTTCATGGATGCCGCGTCCGTTGGGAATCTGTGTCCAGAGTACCACGGCATGTACAGCTTCAATGGACTCGTGGATGACTTTCGCTTCTGGACGAGTGTGCGGACGCCGGCCGACGTTAAAGCAAAAGCCAACTGTCTGGTGAGGACCTTACCGATACGTCTATCAGATCATCCCGTGGCCCGTGGTGGTGGCACTGTCACCGCTCTGCGTCGTATTGCTACGGAGGAAGCGTGGCAGCATGGACATTGACGGCTGACATCGTGGTCGTAACAGAGAGAGAGAGAGAGGAGAGTCTGCGGAACATGATTATAGTGTTATGGTGGCACCCTACCGTTAGAAACTACCATCGGCACCACTGTGCGTCAGCGATTAGAACGCACACGAGTAGACCCCGAGCTTGGGCACGGCCGTGAGCCCGCTCTTCTTGAACCAGCACGTGCCGCCTTCGTAGTCGCTCCACGCAAAGCCGCTGCAGCCGGGGTAGTTAAAACAGTACTGGCAACAGCCCTCGGGGCGGTCCATCCGGAAGTTGCCTTCGGCTGCGCCTTCCAAGTCTTGGTCCTTGACCAACCGCGGGCACCGATAGACAAAACCCGAGATCGTGTGGGCCGAGCCGTCGTCGTTCGCGCCTTTGAACTCGCTGCGCACGCGATAGCCCTTGAGCCAGCACGTGCCGCCTTCAAACGACGTCCACGTGTACGCGGTGCAGGCACGATTGTTGTGGCATAGACGGCAACAGTCTTCGTACGACGCCGCTCGCTCGTGCGAGAGATCGGCGCCGGGGTAGTCGATGTGGTACTCGGGTGCAAGGCAGGTGGACGGCAGCACGGCAGGTGTAGGTGCCGTGGTGTTGCCAGCGGACGCGTGCGCACGCGCACCGATCGCTGCGGCCGTGAGTGCCATCAGCGAATACAAAAAGGCCGTGGTCTTCATTGTGGAACAGTACAGTAGAAGCAGGTGCCGATCGCTTCACGGAGGCGACGGGAGGACGAGGGAGGAAGAGGGCTTGATCCGTCGTGCCGCCAATTGACAAGTGAGTTCGGGAGGGGGAGGCAGTCACTTGGTCTCCCATACTACTACTAGTATGATATGGCCATATCACATTGCCAGCTCCTTTTCAGGACTGTGTTGCTCCATATCACAGGCTCACTAAACCAATGATGCCATGTCATGGTGAAAGACACGGTCACTCACAGAGCTGTTAGTCTCCGCAAATCGACGAGGCTTTATTCTCTCTGGGGTTGCATCGTTCCTGTCGAGGTGTTCTCGTTCACGTGGAATAGTAATACGGTAGAGTGGCGTAACGCAATGTTGTACTTTAGTAGTATTCGAGATGGCACGATACAAAATCAGTGGACTGCCGAGATCTGCGATCCGAGATCCGCGCGCTCGCGCCTCGACGGGTTTCTTCTTGCGGCTCGGTCGAAAGCCAGCCCCTCTGTACAGTCTTGATAGGCACGACTCAGAGAACCTGTTCGCCATTGCGAAGCACAGACTAAAAATCCCCTGTCACGTACAACGACGACTGCACGCCGGCCTTGGCGACCGGTCGAAGATCCTGGCCGCCCTTGATCCAGCACGTGCCGCCATTGAAGTTGGACCACGAGAAGCCCGTGCACTTGGGTTCCTTGTAGCACGCCTGGCAGCAGCTCGACGCGCGGTCCACCAACAAGTCGCGGATCGCGAAACCGCCCGCGAGGTCAAAGTCCTTGATCAGCGTCGGGCACCGGTAGACCTCGGCCGAGATCGTGTTCGCCGAGCCATCGGGGTTCGTGCCTTTGAACTCGCTGCGCGTGCGCTCCTTCTTGAACCAGCACGTGCCGCCGTTGTACGACGTCCACGTGTAGGCAGCGCACTCTTGGTTTGCGAAGCACTTGCGGCAGCAGTCCGTGTACGCAAACGGCGACGCCGAGCCAATGTCGTTGCCTGGGAAATCGACGTGGACCTCGACGTCCCTGCAGCCGAGGGCGGTTTGCAACACGCGACTCGTAGTGTTGCTGGCAGCGGTGGCGTCGACGTGGACGGCGCTCGCGAGCGTCGCGAGCACAGCGAACGAGGCGGTGGCGAGAAGCTGCATGAGAGGAGACCGGCGACGGGCGGAAGGCGAGGTGGTGATAGGAGGATGCAAGAAGCAAAGTGAGAAGTACGTGGCTCCTGGTTCCACGTGAACGAGAATCTCGTTACGAGATACGATGCCCGTGAGGACCTCCTCACTGAGGAGGTCCTGCACGTGCTGCACCGTGACTGTGCACCACAGCCTTTCTTGGGAAAGAATCCGCTGGTGGAGGATTTTCTCCCGCACGACCCAACCCAACGCCACGGGATGCGTGTGCATTGCACCGTGTGATACATCATCCTACGTACTTAGTACAGTCACACCTCTCAACTCGACACCCCTCTGATATATAGAAAGCATCAGGTCGATTCTGTTTTGTGGACGAGGTTGGCTCATCTCCAGACCGTCATTCATGCAAGAACGTAATCTATTATGTTAGCTGAGAATGTTCCAAAAGTCTTTGCAGTCAGTTCCACTCCAATGTGGATAGAAAGGAGATGAGAATCACGACTAAAGTCAGTGACTATCACTCACCTTGTTGACTGTTGGTGACATATAAATTGCGAGAGGAGCAAAGATTCCAGTGGGTGTCGAGTTGAGAGGTGTGACTGTACTTACTTGATCTCCCGGCTGCATCAACGAATGTTTGGTTGGGGGATCAAGGGTGAAGCTTGAGTGCTGGACAGTCCTCAGGACTCTGACTGCCCGTGGGCCAATAGCCACGGGCCGTGGCTATTTCACACGATCTGATAAGCGTCACTGGAATTTCAACACGGCGTGAGTCACATTGAGATATGGCCGCAGTGATACAGTGATACTGTACTGTATTACAGTCGGTATGGCTGTGATACAGTACGCCAGCTCGGCATCCTGAAGGGCATGCACCTGAAGTACTGTAGCTAGCGTGTACTGCGTAGTACTACGCAGTATTTCACAAAGCTCAGTGGACTCCATTGTGCCACAGTCTGTGAAGATCATGCATCGACCCGACCACGTACTGCAGTAGTACCGTGTGATACTCTACTGTACATGCGTACAGTATCGACGCTTGAGGCTGTCGCTCTGAAAAATTTCGCACAGGTAGACACTGTACCACGGATCTTCCTCGGCGAATCGCGGAGGGGGATCCCGCTGTCGTTGTACCGGGCACAGTCAACCGCGTACAATGGAACACCAAGTAATGTTATAACTTGTGAAACTTTCTAGGATGAGGTGCAACTATGTGGTCCTCTTGTTCCGTTTCGTATTGCCCATCACTTGTGTACTGCCAGATCGGATACTCCCACGGTGTCACATTGTACGTCGTTGACTGTACCGGTGTACATGCATCACCTGGTCCTCACCGGATCAGTTTCGAGCGTTGGGTGCTGGAAATTCCAGCCTGGAATCTACTCCGGAGTACTTCGAAGTACTGTACAACTTGTACAGTACAAGCACACTGGCGCGAAATCGCCACACGAGTTACACAGACATACTAGACGTGCTAGTCTTCTGACGCAGGAATCTCTGGGAGAGACGAAACACGCTTTCGCGCTCAGTGAAATTGGCCCGTTCAATAGGATTCTCCACACAGAACTACAACTTGAGAAGTAGACACGGCAGGTGAGCTCGCTGCCTGACGAAAGCGCCCACCCTTTCGAGTCGAAAGGGTGGACGAAAGTTTCGACCACAGCTTCCACCCGCACGGGCTGCTTCCCTTTAAGTTCAGGCGCCGTTGAAGTAGGACGCCTGCACGCCAGGCTTGTACACGGGTCGCAAGTCGTTGCCGCCCTTGAGCCAGCACGTCCCGCCGTTGTAGGTGGACCACGCGAAGCCCTTGCAGTCACGGTACGTCACGCACGATTGGCAGCAGCTCTCTGGACGATCCGCCTGGAATTCACCGAACAAGTAGCCGGCTTCCAGGTCCGTGTCTTTTCGGAGTGCCGGGCAGCGGTAGATCTCGGCCGAGACCACGTTCGGCTTGCCGTCGGTGGTCGGCGCTGTCCACCGACTGGTCGAGCGCTTGCCCTTGTACCAGCACCATCCGCCCTGGTACGGGCTCCACGTGTAGGCGCCGCAACTTAGGATATCGGCGCACAGGCGGCAGCACGCGGCGGCGTCCACGGCCGGCGCGTTGGTGATATCATTGCCTGGGTAGTCCACGTTGACCTCAGGGACCAGGCAGTTGTCTTCGTTGAGCAAGACGCGCGATACGTTGGCGTTGGCGTTGACGTTGGCGTTGGCACCGCCGACGGCCGCGGCCATGAGGAACGAAGTGGCTGCGAGAAGCTTCATGAGAGGACGGATTCGCACGCCAAGTGGGAGGAGGCGTAGAGCAATCGCTGGGACGTGGAAAGTTGCGAAGTGTGGAGCTGGTGGATCGGTGGATCTTGTCGAGTCGGAGCGGAGGTGTCAGGAGATCGCCTCGATCGCCGTGCAGTGTGATTGTACCGTACAGTCTACATCTGTTGCTTTCTTGGACATGGTTGACCGGACGCGAGGTTTGATCGGTCCAAACAAGTCCAAACAAGAGCAATCCTGTCAAACTGGGAGGTACAGTATTTCCGAAAACCGAACACGGGTCTGAAAAGTGATTCTCACGCCTGTCGCGTGCACCATAAAGCCAACACTCCCCTCCCGCTTGGTACTCCACTCAATTATGTTAGATTCGGGTCAAATATTCTATGGGTCGGTCCAAGAGCAGGTGCCATAGTTAACGATTTGGTATTACGTTCTGTCTGCCAGAACCTCTAGAAGCCCATTAGTTGAAGGTGACCGCGATGGGCAACACCGTGCTCGGTCTTCGGAAATACTGTACTCCGATCCAGATATCAGACGTAGCGTTGCCGTCATCCACTCAGCTTCAACGAAGCGTCGGAGCCTTGACCAGACAATCCGGCAAGCTTGACCAGACCGTATCATACGGTCCGGCATGACCGGCCATATCATACAGGCCGTACTGTAGGATACGATCAGGTCAGATGCCGCGGGCTTTGGAGAAATCCTGAATGAATATCCTGCGCGGTTCTGCCTGGCTGGATCAACCGTTGATTCAACGGTGTGATACAGTATCCCACGGGCTGCGATGTCGTGGCTATGAACCCGAGACATGATTGCTGGATGTGGCAGTTCGGACTGGATGCGATACTGAACTTCACTCCAAATCCAGATTCCACGAAGATGCATTGCTTCATAGCCGCTAGCGTTTCAGATTCCACGTTGTGGTCGTGCAAACGGACCAACGTCTGCGTAGAATCGAGCTCGGGATTTCTCCACGACGCGTACTATTGCGGCGACAAGACTTCCGCCCTTGTGCGCTGAGCTTGACGCGCCCCCCTTCAGTCACACGTACTGTAGTAGTCCGGTACTACCTCAGTGGCCGTCGATCGAGAAAGCACGTTCCAGCGAAGCGGACGGTGGTGCCGCACGTAAATGATAGTTCGTTGGACAATACACACGCGCCTGAAGCAGCTGAAACGCTGCACTTGATGAGGACGAGACGAGCGACCAATAACGAAGCAAGGCTTGTACCGCAACAAAATAAGGTGCTAGAAAGTTGGCTTGATTCAAACGATTGAGGTACCGTTACATCACGAACAGAGCACACTGCAGTATTCCGCTGTCCTGTCCAAGATAGCTAGTACAGTTCGGTGATGGACTCGATGATTGTCGATGTGAGCTCGTCGTGTGGCGGGATCTGACCCTCAACTTGCAGGCGGTGACGCACGCCTTCATCAGAAACCAAAGGAGATCGCGATACACGCTGCGCAGCGTCTTGGATCACGTGCGTGACCCGGGTCCACACCCGTTTCAGACCACGAACAGTGCCGTGCACAAGAGCCGTGTGAAGAGGGTCATCGTCCATCTCACTGCCACTGAAACCTTTTGCAATCGCATACGACACACGGACAGTGCAATATGGTGCTGCGGTTGCTTCAGCAGGAGTTGAACTTTGATCCACCACGACAAGGACCTCGATCGAGAACCGTTCACCGTCGGGCAAGTCGCGAGCGTAAATCTTTGAACCGAACTCGAGGCGCTCACCGATCTTCTGGGCGGAGACGGCCGTTCGTTTCAATGTGTAGTACTGGTAGTCCTCGACTTGGGCCACATCCAAACCTGCGACGCCACTGACCGGCATGCGGAATAGCTGCTTGCGCATGAACGATGGGATTTGTCCATCACCTTCAGCAGGAAATCTCGCTGTACGCCAAGCTCCAATATCGACTTCCATGTTCCCGGTTTGCTTTTTGACAGCGTGGAAGAACGAGCACTCGTCGGACAGCACGGCTTCAAAAATGAGTGAAGGGGAGACGCCGCTCGAAATCTGTTCTTCGAGAATGCACTCAAATGCTTGCGGAAGACTTTCGAAGAAACCCATCACTTGTGGACGATTGGATGGAAGTGCAGTATTGTTCGTCTGGGAGGACCGGGCGAAGGTAGCAGGCAATGAGGCAGGTGTCCAAGGCATCTGGATATTCAGTGACGATCGTCCGCGGCGCGTGATGCTGGTCCCCACGCGTTCATTTCCACGAATCGCATCAATCAATCCTTTGATCACTTCGACCGCAAGCGTATGCGGAGGGAATGCCTCACGGCGTGGTTTGATTTGTACCGAAGCATCTGTCAACGACGATCGACCTTCCACAGGTTGCTGGACTCTGTAGTCGTCCGCCAGTTTGAGCAACATGTCACACGATCTCTTCACGCCTTCAAGCACGCCCTTCTCAATCTGGGCCGAAAACATTGTCTTTCGCGTGAAATGCACGCCCGCATGACACTTGAACATTACCATAGGACTGATTGGTGCGAGCGCGTAGATTCCTTCGCGCTCTTGGTTATCTTGAAGCTCAAATACTGTTTCAACAGAAAAGCAGTTGCTTTTTGGAATGCTGAGAGTGTACAGCTTGGAGCGAAACACAGCCTTCTGCATCGACTTCTCATCAACTGTGCACGAATGAAACTGATCGATCGCCACCGACGCTGCTGTGGAAGCGATTGGTTGTCCGGTTGAACGATTGTCATCTTCGGATTCAGACGGAGCAGGAGGTCGGTAACTGAGCTTGCGGACGAATCCGAATTGAGGGTGCAAATGCCATTCACTCAGTTGCTTATCGTCCGATAAGGGCGCCGATGAGCTGGCGGTTCGTGAGTGAGCGGTCCCATTGGACGAGTTTGGAGGAGGTGACGGCGCCTGATTGGTCTTCTGGTGGCACATGCGTCTCGCGTCTTGGTCAATGAAGAACTCCAGAAATTCTCGCACAGTACACTTCGAGATCGTCGTGGATACGATCTCAACCATATTTCTCTCAGGAATCTCCAGAAACCGTTTGTTCGCACCGTCGTCAATCCAAGGAAGCAAAACCTTGGAGCGCTCTGCCGTCTGCAAGATCGGTGCCTGGAAATCCGAACCAAACGGACTGCTCGCTTCTGCTGTGGACGTGATCAGTGACGACGACGACAATTGTAGGTCACTGGCAGAATCCGACAGCGATTGGGGTGGTTCGACCACTGAACTACGCGGCTGCGAGAGGTACTCGAAAGCGGACAAATCGGACGCGTACACAAGGGCGAGGGCGTGTGCAAAGTTCTTGGTGAGGTACGTGTCAGTCGGGTTTGCAGGCGTACGACGGCGTCTGCCGAGCCACATGCCTTTGCCGAACCGTGCCGAGCACAACACAAAATAGACCGTGCGACCAGTACCACCTTGAGATTTCGTACCATCACCATCGCTCCGCTCGGGCCGCTCCAAGATGCGGAACGACTCCCATGACTGCATCTTCTTCGCGTTGACGACGACCTTGTTGAGCACGTTCATGCCAATGTACCGCTGGTGAATCGCCGAGTGGAACCCCCAGTGATGCGTCTTTCCCTTGACAACATGGAAGAGGCACGATGCATCTGGTGTGTCCGTGAACACGAGCTTGTGCTGTTCGTTCACGCGCAAAAAGCTGCCGGTCGTCGGGTCCATAAAGTAAATCGGCGCATCGTGATTCTTGGCAAACTCGTGGTCCGTGAGATGGGACCGCACTTGATCATACAGCGACTTGCCAGCATTGTTGCCACCGCTGCCAACACCGGCCGAGAGGCTCGGGTCGGGTGCCGTGGCCGACGAGAACCGTGAGAGCGAGAAAGGACCCGAGGCACCGCCACGCGGCAGGGGCCAGCGATCTCCAATGCTCTTGAGCAGCTCCTGGCGCGCGGCCGCGAGCGCATCGGACCAGCTGTTATCGCGGTCTTCTGGGGCCTCGTTGCGTACCACGTACCACTGAAAGAGCCGCTTGAACGTCGCGAGGAAGCGCTGTTCCTGGAGACACACGAGCGCCGCAAGCGTCGGGAGCAGCGCAAAGAAGAGCACGTGCAGCAGCGGCAGCGTCCCAAACGAAGTAAACTTGTACAGCAGCACGACGAGACTGACGCTTGTGAGCAACGACGGAATCGCCGTCGCGGCGAGCGGGTCCTCAGCGGAGGACGACGACGAGGAGGAGCCCGCGGGCGGCATGTCGGCGCAGCGCGAGGTTTCCCTTCTCCCCTCTTTCCACCGAATACGGCCTCACACAATCACGTCAGAAGCTTCAAGCGTTTCTCTCATTGGTTGATATTGACCTGCATCAATTATGTCGAATGAAATCGCGTAATAAGCGAGCTTGTATTCGACAGTATACAGTAGGGGACGAGTTAGAGTGATGGTCGTTGCTATCCTCCATCTCTCTCACTTCAGTGACAGGATTCCCCAAGCAGCTTCGCGTTGGATTTGGTTCGTGTAGTGACATCATCCCCCTCAATTCTAGAAACGCCACCGTCGACAACATGGAACTGACGATCCAAGTCGTGGGCGGCCCTGGCGAGCGGCTCGCGGTGCTCGTGCCTACGGGCGCAGAGACCACCGTGCTCGAGCTGAAGCAGATGATCGAGATGCAGAACAGTGCGCGGTTCCCTGTCGCGGCGCAGCGGCTCATTTTCCAGGGCCAGATCCTCCAGGACGAAAAGTTGCTGGGTGAGTACAACATCACCACGGGCATGGCGCTGCACCTCACGCTTGCGCCAGGCGTTGCGGCTTCGATCGCAGCAGCCGCCGCGGCAGCACCACCAGGACCGTCGACAGTGCGCGCAGCGTTCGCGTCGCTACCGCCGTCCACACGCGCGCCGACTCCGGCGACACTTATGCGACAGTACCTGCAGCAGATGCAGTCGCAAGCCGGCTTCGACACCGCCATCCAGACGCTCAAGAAGATCTGTGAGAACATTGTGGGCCACCCAACGGAAGACAAGTACCGCAAGCTGCGTCTGGGCAACGCGGCGCTCAAGTCGCGGCTGTTTGATCGATCGCGCGGATTGGACGTCGTGCGACTATTGGGTTTCCAGGACGGCATTGAGGAGGTATGTCGTTGACGAACGAATTGTGTGACCGGTAGTCATGTTGCTCATCGACTGTAATGATTATGCTGTCATATACAGGGCCATATTGTGCTCGTGCCGACTGCCGAACGATGGGAGACGATGACGTCGCTGAAGAAAGTGATTGACGAGTTCGCGTCCATGCCGCCTCCGTCAGCGATGTTCGGTTCTGGTACCTCTGGCGCCACGCCTGCTGCTGCTACGGGAGGCGGAGGTCCTCCGTCAGCATTTGGTGCCGCTGGTGGTGGTCAGGGCGGCGGCGACTTCGCGAACATGGCGGCACAGGCGTCGGCGATGCTGCAGAATCCCATGATGGCCCAAGCCGTCACTAATCACCCGATGGTGCAGCAAATGGCGCAAGCCAACCCTATGATCGCACAGGCGCTGCAGAACCCAGCAATCCTCCAGCAAATGATGCAGAGCATGCAGCAGAACCCAGCCATGATGCAGCAAGTCAGCCAGATGATGCAGAACCCAGGCGCCATGCAACAAATGATGCAGGATCCGAACGCCATGCAGCAGATGCAGCAAATGATGGGCGGTGCGGGTGGCATGGGCGGTCTCGGCGGTATGGGCTTCCCATCGTTTCCTGCTGCGCCGTCGGCGTCGACTGTGCCAGCCAATCCGTTTGCCCAGCCCCCCGCTGCTTCTAATCCGTTCGCCGCGTTCTCAGCAGCACCACCAGTATCGTCGTCCGCGCCGCCTGCATCTTCCACCGTGCCTCCCGCAGCTGCTCGGTCTACCGTTCCGGCGCAGGCTACAGGCGGAGAGGTCTTTGATGAGGACGATATTGCCGCAGCCATCGCACGGTCGTTAGAAGAGCATTAGGAAGGATCGTTTGGAGCTCGCCATCGCCCGTCCCTCACGTGGAGTTGCCACGTGGCGATGCTTGCGGCGAGTGAGCGAGATGCGCGTAAGCGTCGCACCAAAATACACAGCGTAATACAAGTAGAGAGCTCTTTATTTGGCCAGTGTGGAGCGGTACAGTACGCTTTTGCCGTCCGCGCCTCCGTCTCACAGTTGCGGGACGATCAGCGATGGACCCACGTGAACTGATGACGATGACTATCAAGCCGACGAAAGCAGGTGTTTCTATCCAACCAGTATCATTCTCTCTATAGAATCGCAAATATTGTGCCTTTGTAATCTAACACGTAGTGGTCCGATAGCGTTGAAAGTGAGATTGACCTAATTGGCTGAAAAGCCACGTCGTCGTCCCCGCCACCCAATCGCAATGCACCATCTTCTACCCGAGCCAAAGTTGCGTGGCTGGTGCGGAAAGCCGAATAAGGGAAATAGACTGCGAACGCGCAAGGGAAAGCAACGCGAGTGTGCGCCTTCTCTCTCTATAGCTCTCGGTCTATATTGCCCCGTCTCCCTCGTCACCTCCCTCGCCACACGCACCTTTAGAGAGGGACATGATGGTGAGCGAGGCGAACCGCAGCTTACAGGGACCGCCCATGGACGCGACATCTCTCCCGTCGAGCGTCGCGGCATCGGGTGCACTGGACGTCACCAGTATGACGGCAACGCATTCGGCCGGTGGCGCAATCGCGTTCCCCGCGTCGCTCGCAGGCTCGAGTTTTGCCTCCGGACCGACGACGTTTGGCGACACGTTAATGGCCGACGCATCGACGTTCTCGGCGTTGCCGTTCGACGAACAATTCATGTCGCTGCCGGCCGAGCTCGCGCAGCAAGCCGACCCTGCGGCTGCGGCCGCGGCCGCGGCAGCGATTGGTGCAGCGTTCTTTATCGACACGGCGGCGATCGCGCAGCAGATTGCAATGGCGGTCACGGACGAGAAGAAGCTGTCGGATGTACGTACCGTTTAGGTGGTGATGGTAATGATGGTCATAGTACGAGAAACCCAGCGGGTGCTGACGGACACTGTGGATGCCTTCGTACAGAACATTCTCGATTTGATTCCACCGCCGCAGTCGAACGTGTCGACGATCCCGACGTCCAGTACCGTCTCGTCGACCGCGACGACGATGACGACGCATGCAGCGAGCGCCGCGGCGTCGCTGACGATGCCGCTGGGTCCACCGCCCGGTCTCATGGACATGCGTGCGCTCTCGCCTCCGATGTCGTTGATGCCGGATTTTTCGCACTCGGCGGGCATGACCGCGCTCTCGCTGGACGCGGCCGCTGCGGCAGTGACCGCGGCTGCAACGACGACGCTGGCCACAACGACCGTCGCTCCTCCGGCTCCTGCGACGATCGCTGCGCCGGTAGCGACGATGGCGGCGACCACTGCAGCGGCCAGTGCGGCGGCAGTTGCGGCGGCCGCGGCTGCGACAGCAGAGGACCGACGACGCGCGACAGCGTATGCCGCGGCCTCGCTGTTGAAGAAGGTGCGCAACTTCAACATTCTTTTGTCTGGGATTGGTAGCAGACGATTCACACGGTGGTGTTGCTTCGTGGCGCTATTTCTTGTGCAGCGGAAAAGCAATGATGCTTTTGGTCCAGATGCCACGGCGGTCTCGTCGGGTCCGATCCCAACGAGCAGCTACATTCCACCGACGCCGTCGGTCGCGACTACGCCAGCCACTTCCACCATCACGCCCCCGACATCGTCTCTCTCGTCCGCAACGACTCCGACCGTATCGGCTGCTGCGGCTGCAAACCTCCAGAATCTAGCGCGCGAAAAGGTGATGAAAGAGCCCCAGTCGGGCGATTTGTACGAGTGTGTCATCACGAAGCGAAACGGTGGACTCGGTCTAACGCTCGCGTGCGTCGACGACCACGTGCAAATCACGGGTCTCGCGCCCGACACGCCAGCGGCGAACAGCGGCATTTGCGTTGGAGATACGCTTGTGGCCGTGTCAGGCTTGCCGGTGCGAGGACTCCAGTTTTCGACCGTGATTGGTCGGCTCAAGTCATCGTCGCGCAACTCGGTCGTGCTCAAACTGCGAAGAAATCCATGTAAGCAGGTGGATTGCAGTGAAATCTCCCTGATTGCTGTACGTGACTAATGCGGTTGATTCGTGCGATGATCAGTCCGTCACAACGCGAACGGCAACGGGCTCCCCTACCGCAACAACAACGGAATTGGCGCCGGACTGAAGCGACCGTCTCGCCCGATGACCAAGACTCCTGAGAGTAACAGTGCAAATGTGTTGTCCAACAGCAAATCCATGGCGCTCGAGACTCGGTTAGCAGGTCCCTCGGCAGCAATTCCCCAAGCGGTGTCGGCTGCGTCGAATGGTCTTGACCACAGTAGCACTACTGCCTTCCACGTGAAGACGGAACCAACCCAGAGCTCGTACTTTCCGCCCCAGGCATCCATTCTCACGTCGATGAGTATGTCGGCTACGACGGCAGTTCCTCAGTGGCGTGTTGCGGAAGAGGACCGGGACCGATACTACGCCGAATGTCGGCGTCTTCGGCAAGAGTTGTCGCATGCGATGACGTGGAGAAGACGAGAACGGAATGCAACCGGCGTGCTGCACCAGCAGTTCCAAGAGATTGCTCAGAAGTTCGAGAGTGAGATGCAAACGATTTTCCAGATCGGTGCGGCAACTTCCTCAGCTGCTGCAAATGGTACTGCGTCGGCTGGTACTGCTGTGGACAGCTCATCGGTTGCAAAGTCTCACCACGAAGATCTCGTTGCACTTCGCCAGAAGTTGCTCGAAGTTAATCACGCACTGGCTCGTCAGCAAACAGAAATCATGGAGCTCAAAGAACGCGACGCACGCCATGCTTTTCATGAAATGCGCCGAATCAAGGCCGAGATCATTAACGAGATTCAGAAGCGGATGCAGGAGCTGGTCATGACTGGCTCATCTCAACTGAAAGGTCCGGGTGAACCGCTGACGAAGGCGTGTGAGGAGCGCATTGAAGGCGTTCGTCCAAGTGTGTTTGAGCATCTCTTTCAGCAGCAGTCCACCGCTAGTGTTGCGTCCAAGCTTCTCGCGTCTCGCCACCATCACCACCACCATCATAGATCGTCGGCATTGGGTTCGTCGGGGTCGTCAGGAATGAGCATCAAGGAAGAAAAGGTTGCGAACATCGAGCTGGATCTCGACGCAGCACAGACTGTGCAGGTATGTCTCATCCGCTTTCCTCTTCATTCCCCAGGGATTCCCAATCTCACCACAATTGTCTGTGTATCGGACAGGTTCTCACGTGGAATCTTCGTGAGCGCTTACCAGCACGCTCACTTGCGGTGCAAGTGGTCGGCGGCCTCAAAGTCGAGTACGTGACGCACGAAGAAGCGCTCACGCTGCGTTACCAACTCCAACTCGTCGAAGAGAAGCCCTAGCATTGTCTTCCCCAGCAGTTCCTACAGACAAAACACCACACATGATTCCACACAAAACGCGAGCGTACAGCTCCACCTAGAGAACGGAGATGGGTACTTTAGTAGTACTCGGCACATACGAAACGAGCAAGAGAAGAAGAAAAATAAAGCAACCGATGTGCCGTCTCCATGTCAACAGGGTTCGTATCTCTCTCGTATAAAGAAGCGGAATGCAAGCGCGCTCGTGAGCCCTGTGCTTTAAACGGCCCCGTCGGCAACGGGAGTCGCAGAGCGGGGCAGTGGCGCCACGGCCGCCGAGACGGCGTCACCGATCTCCGCGGGGCGTTCGAGCTTCTCGCTCACCTGAAGAAGCGAGTCGTCTTCGTCAATGTCGCCGAGACGCTCCATGGTCTCGACAAACCAGTGAAAGAGCTCACGCGCAGCGGCCGGTTCGAGCTTGTCCATCATCGAGTAGTTGAAACTCGAGACGCCCGAGACAAAGACCATACAGGCCGAGGCGAGCGACGGCAGCGAGTTGTACACATGGAACGACTCGACGTGGAGCGTCGTGGCCGAGGCGTCGGGCTTGCGCAATGCAACCTCATGAGCGTGCGCGTACGGACCCGCACTGCTGAGCGTCACGTCGCTGAGCACGCAGTTCTGGACCGCAAGCGAACTCTCCGTGTTCTCGGCGTGAAGCGTCTCGTGGACATAAGTCGACTGGAGCTGGAGCTCATGGCCCACACGGGTCTCGCGTCGCTCGTCTTCGATCTGACGCGCGAGATCCCAGAACCGATCGGTCGCAGCCGCGCCTTCGCTGCCCGTGAAGACAAGACTACCGGCCGTTGTGTACAGTCCGACGTCGTCGTCACCGAGTTTCGTCGTGTACGTCGCCCGCAGATCAAAGTGTACGTCGGTCTTCATGGTGATCTTCTGTCCGCTGATCGCACGCAAGTCGCCGTGACTTTTCGTGAGTCCAAACGCCAGCAGCGTCGCGGCCGTGGTCGCGCTCTGGAGACTCACACGCTCGTGCTCGCACTGACGCAGCGCACGCTGCATGTTGGAGGCCGTGCCGTCGGCAAAGCGTGCGTTGCTGGGGTTCGCTGGTGTCGGGGGGGCCCCGGCAAAGTCGAGCTGGCTCGTGGTGTCGACCGGCAATGCCGGGGCAAAGCCCGCGTGGTCAAAGTGAAAGATCGGCTCGAGGACCCACTTGGCCACGGCCTCGTGGAAAATGCCCATCCACGCACTGGTGTTGTGCATGCATTCGTAGAGCGACGGACGCACAGCCGGCTCGGGTACCGTGAGGTCCATGGTCGCAGGCGACGCCGATGCCGAGATCGCCGCAGCGTTCTGGAGCAGTGCGTTCAGCACGATCGCACCCGACGTTGCATCGGCCATGTAGTGATCGGCCAGGAGCACGATCCGCGCAAAGCGCTGTGTGGTCTTGTCGGCAAAGACGCGGACAGCGTACGGCCAGTCTTGCTCGCGGTTCGTCGGGCGTTCGCACTCGCGCTGGACAAACGCCATCCAGTCGTTGGACTCTTCTTCTTTCTCGCGCCACGTGAGCGCATAGATCGCGTCGGTGAGCTCGGCCACGTCCACAAGCTGCTGGCAGACCATGGCTTTCTGTGGGCTCACGCCAGGTAGGAGGACTGTGCGCATCTTGGGGTGCTGGTTGAACGTCTGGACGACCGCGCGGGGCAGTGCAGCCACGAGCGTGGGGACGTCGCCACGGACCGTGAGGACGAACGCAAGCTTGGCACACGCGTGCGGCGCCATTGCGAAGAAGCGCTCGTAGCCAAAGAGCGGGAACGTTTGCTTCGTGGTAGCTGCCATTGGTGAGAGAGGTACTGGAGGTGATGGAGGCAGAGAGGGAGAGAGGGAGAAAGAGCGAGGTTCGTTTCTGGAGACTGAACGGGCGATAGCGAGAAGCGAAGACAAGCGAACGCGTCGAGAGTGGAGTGGTCGAGGGACATGCGACAAGACGGACCAAAACCAGAGACTTGGAAGAGCGAGAACACCTCGACATCTTGGACTTTTGCCTGTGCGAGCTCTAAATTTGGATGAAGCGAAGTAGCGCAGGGCGGGAAACCTTATATGGTAGGGTATGTGAATATACCGATGGAAGTTGAGGTTGCCACGAGATGCTTCGAGCGAGAGATGGAGAGCGGTGGCCCAGGAGACTTGGGAACCCCTAGTCTCCTGGCTGGCACGTCGCAGCTCACACGATGTGTGGCTCCTGATGCCGTGTAAGATCGATTCAATCCGACAGCGGTGCGCCAATGCAGGCGCTGGATGCGCGACCATCCTCGTTGCCAAATACTCCGGAGTATCAAGTAGTCGGCGACTCGCTGACGATTGTTTGATGGTTTCGAGGTGGCTGTGCACGACAGACAATACAGTATACTCGCTCAACACGCTGGACGCTCGGAACCACACTGAGTATGCTATTTGTTCGGGAAACCAGCGCCACTATCGGATATCGGCCGCACATATCACAGTCCACGGCATTGTCTTGGTTCTGTTGCTGCTCCGAACGAGGATTCCAGCGAGATACTTGAGGCCCGGGCGTGAGTCCGCGCCCGGTATGAAGCTGTGATCGTCCTATACCGTATGCTCTACCGTCTTGTCTACAGCAACGCCGTGTAGCCGCGGCGACGGATGCGCTGCACAAAGCCTAGTGTCCCTGCACCCGTGACGAACCCAAAGAGGATCCAGCCGACGATCGAGATTACCCCACTGCTGTGGGTCTGGGCATGAGCAGCCGCCGCCAGGACGGGCCCATGATATCCCTTGAGCTGTTTCTTGACCGAGTCACGCGGTGCGAACGAGTCGCCGGGCCATTGTGCAAACTCACTGAGCTGGAGCCACCACGCCGGGTACCCCGGCGATTGCATTTCGTTCGGTGCTTCGCCGGTCGTGACGTAGCCATTGCTGTACTTGGCCACGAGCGTCCACGCCAGCGCCCACCAGCGGTCCACGACCTCACTCGCAAACGCATTGCTCTGGGCTTGGATGAACTGATCGACGGCGACTTGGGTCGCTTCGTCTTGTGGCGTGGTCTGTAACATCTCGAGTGCCCGGTGTTCCGTACTCTGTCGCATCATGAAGCCAGCACTTTGGAGCGCTTGGATTTCACTGCGCACGTCTTGGTTGATAGCATTGAAGCGCAGCAAGCTCCAGTTGTTGACAAAATTAAACGCCCACCACGCCGACTGGGCCGAGAACTCGCTCTGCTTGCCAATCGCGTACGACTCGGGGATCTCTTCTTGACGGCACGAGAATGGCACGTACACACTGCCGTGGGGCGCGTCCTGTGCGTACCACACGACACACGCCACGGCGTCCGGCAGTGCCGCGCGGGCTTGCAACACAAAGCTGTAGAGCGTGCGGTGCATCGAGATCGGACGTTCCCAGCCGCCCGGCACGCCCTGTGGGTTGCCGCCAAAGCGCACGGGCGCACCGAACGGACCGGCGGCAATGCCCTTGGTCATGTCGTACTTGGTCCCTTCGTAATGATCGCGCAAGAGCTCCATGACTGTGTTGACGTCGACCACTGCCTCGGGTTTGATCGAAAACGGGTACGTTGCGTACTGCGAGAAGCTCCCGAGCCGTGCGTCGAGTTGGAGCGACGGCGCCAGCACGTCATAGATACGCCAGATACGACGGCCAGTGTAGAGCGGACCCACGGCGTCCTTGTCGGCAAAGCCGTACGCGGCGGTAAAGTCAAACGGCGTCGTGGGGTCCCACCAGCCCATGTCCTGGGCAAACGACTGGACGTTCGCCGAGGCCAAGAACCAGTCGGGCTTGCTGAGGTCCATCGCACGGATCGAGAAGCCGTTTGCAAGTGCCGTGACGTGATCGTCGGGCACGCGCTGGGCGGCCCACACGGCACTGGTGTTGTGGGGACCAGTGAGGACGTGGAAGACCCAGACTTCACCGTACTTGTCGGCCAGACTGAGCGCTTCGGCCGAGTCGCCATAGTCCGGGGCGTTCGGATCACCACTGTCTTCGCTGTAAAAGCCGTGCGTGACCGCGAGCGCACCCATGGTCTCCACGGCACAGCGCGCCGAGTCGCAGCGCTCGAGCGCGACCTTGGTCAACTCGGCAATGCCAAAGAGGTTCTTGCCGTGGACACCGGCGTCGAGTGCCCAGCCGACAGTCTTGGCGCCGCATGTACTTTCGCCGATACTGAGCTGCGCTTCATTCATCATGCCGTAGTCTTGGTCCCAGTACGCATACGTACGTGGTACTTGCGGGATGAAGCCCATGGGCGTCATGACCGATTGCGAGGCGTCACGTGGTGCGTACTGCGGACCACGGTCGTGCGACACGAGCCGTGGAAACCCGCCGTTGAAATTGTAGACGGCACGCTGGGCATCGACGGCGTGGCGCTGCGCCGGTACGCGCACGAGCCGCACGTCGCCTGCGCCGCCGCCCGCGTCATCCGTGTGGGCAATGAACGTCGAGCCATCGGTCGACGCGTTGCGGCCGACGGCAATGACGGTGCAAGCGTCGCTGCGCTGAAGCCCAAGCGTGGCCAGCAAGCCGACCAGTAACGCGAGCTTCATGGTGGCACGGGGCGAGGACAAAGAGACACTGACACGGAGCTCGATGTCCAGTGGGTGCGGTTGTTGCCGGTGGCACTGACATCGCTGTCACAGACCGAATGGGAAGAGGGGGCGAGGAAACGGTGCCATTGAAAGGAAGAATCCACCGGAAAAAGAATGTGACGTCAGCAGATCCGATGTGTAACTGCTCGTTGTGACAACGGATGTCACTAGAATGCGGGAAACGGTCGGTTTCGGTCCGTAAAGCGGGGGAAATGGCTGTCACGTTCAGGAAATGCGATCTTGAACGGTCGCGAGATCTCATGGACATGAGACAGAGGGGACGAATGCAGCTCGACAGTGTCCCATCGTCGTCGACGAATGGTCGCGCAGCGATATCATTGGCGCGATGGAAGGTGCTTTGTTAGGGAAGCGGACTAAACGATACGTCCGTAGCGGGACTACGCACCTCTCCGATGCCGACCATCGGATTCGTCTGCTGCGTCGTGATACGAAGCACCATAACTGATAGCTTGATGCCTTTGGCTGTCGTTCTACATTCACGTACCCACGCATCGTCGCATTATCTATACTAAGTTGTGACAATGTGGAACGCGGAGGTGGAGTTCTGCGAGGACCGACTGAATCCTACTGCTAGTAAACCACATACGAACACGATTGTGCGGCTCGTTACGGTGGCTCTTGAGAGGTCATGGGGCACAAGACTGGTACAGCGTCACCTCCGTGCGACGTAGTAGAATGTATCGACACCGTGCTCTCGCCTCTGCTGCGCTCGAGGCACACCTCTTCAGCGATCTCGGCGAATGGCGCGCACGGACCGATGACCCGGATCGTCCTGTTTGACCAATACTATTATATTAGTACGTGTTCGTAGATGGATCGATGACTATCGGATTCACATCGACGATTTCCAATATGCTAGTACCTGTGCTTGAAGAAGAAATAGCAGAGTGTAGTTGAAACTCCTCACGACCGGCACGACAGTTTTAAGTCATAGAAGTATACATAATGATATTCAGATAGCACTACGTAGACGGACGATGTCATGCTGCACTCAGCCCAGGCAGGACACGTCTATCGCTAGACTCCACTAGGTGTGTTGTAAGCTACCCGCCACTACCCAGTCACGCCTGGAAAGCGGTACGCGGAGACAACGCCAGGCTTGTACACGGGCTGAAGACCGTCTCCCTTGAACCAGCACGTACCGCCGTTGTAGTCGGACCACGAGTACCCACGGCAGAGGCGGGTGTTGTGGCATATCTGGCAGCAGCTCTCGGCACGCGGCGCCTGCTGCGAGTAAACTTCCATGCCGACGAAATCCGTATCCTTGAGAAGCGCGCCACAGCGGTAGACTTCGCCCGAGATCGTGTGCGCCGAGCCGTCGGCATTCGTGCCCTTCCACTCGCTTCCGGTCCGCGCGTATTTGAGGTAGCACGAACCACCGTTGTAGCTCGTCCACGTGTAGGCGCCACACGCTGGGATCGTGGTACACGCGTCACAGCACTCGCTGTAGCCGCGGGTCGACTGCGGCGTGAGGTCGTTGCCCGGGTAGTCGACGTGCCAGTCAGGAGTGAGGCACATGGAGTTGTCGGCGAGCGCGCGCGTCTCGTTCTGGGCAGCGTGCGTCACCGCGACAAGCAGCGAAGCAGCGACAAGGACGCGCATGGTGCGATGGTGCGCTTGGTATCGATTGGGTGAAGACGCGAATGCGAAGAGCAAAGCAGAACGCAAAAGCGAGAGTGAGAAAGCAGTTTGTGCGAGATGGAGGCGCTGAACCCGATGCGAGGAGATCCTCGGCCAGATACAGTGGTGTACCGTATCACAGCAGCAAAGGTGAACATTGCCGATCAGATTGATGGGAATCCCATCATAGGAATCCTATGGTCATCCTATGATAGGATGACCGCACTGCCCGGATTGTGCACTGGATTGTAGTGTATGATATGGCCGACGAGATATGGGCCTGAACCAAGAAAGGACGCAGATGAGCGAGCCGCAGCATGGCAATGGCACTCGCAAGTGTTCACCACAACTACTGGGCCAGTGACTGGGTGGCGGAAGCACTGAGGTACATCGACGAATCGGTGCCAGCCTTCAGCCTATGGCAAGCCCTGTGCCGCCTGACCAGCGCATAGGCGCCGGTGGGGAATTCTGTGTCGAAGCCACGGGTGACACACACGTCTTGTACAAGACCTCGGCGCTGTGGCCCGTGAACCAGTAAGACCAATACATGTACGGGCAGCCAAAACGCACGCGGCTGGCCACGCATACGTACACTCTACATACCTGATAGTGCTCGTGTGGATTGTCATTCGTCGCTGTCATTGTTCGTATTGCTGACGGCAAGAGGCGGGTTGTAAGAATGCCACGACAGGTCCACGGGGCGAGTGTGATATCTACGGCCGATAGTGGTAATACTAGTAGTATTACAGTCTTGTGAAGTGGTTTCCCGAGCAAATTTTCGCACGGAGTGACCTGGATAGGAGTCCTGAGGCAGGAATCGCGCCGACTCGGCTCTAATTGCTACAAAAACCAGGTATACTCGCAATTCGCCCGAAATGTACTACCGGTAGTAATTAGTCCGCGCCCACATCATACCGATTAAATTAAGGCAAGCACAGTCACCACTAATACGATCGTGGTACTAGCATAGATCGAGAGCGTCGCCGCCATGGCTTTAGGTGGGACGTACTCACGGATCGAGCAGCGCGAGAACGAGGTGTTGGGCACGCTCTCCCACGGTGCTTTAACACACGGCGCCTGCGTCAGTGTGCCTTTGGACGCAACCTCTTGCTCCTCGCTCACGCACGGCACGTTACCGCACACATTCTCCAAATAATCGCGGTAAAAATGCGAGTAGACGCACTTGTCGGCGACCTCGACACACAGCGAGCGGCACGGTGGCAGCGGCTTCTCGGCGTCCGCTGTTGCTGCTGCGTTGTCGCACGACACGGGAACGCCGTCGACCACACGCCGATGCGTCGTGGTCGCGAGTGAGAGACAGTGGTAGTTCCACACGAGCGTGTGGCACCGCGGCGTGTCCTTGAACTGGAACGTGTCGCCAAACGTGCTTAGCTCGAACGTCTTGGCATCGAGGTCTTCACACACGCCCTGCTTCTCGAGCTGCGATGTCTTCTCTCTGCGTGCATCACCAACATAGATACAGCGAGTGGCTCAGTTATAGCGATTATGACAAGAGGATGAAGCATCAAGGCCCCTACCGCGTGTAGCCGACCACGGGGTCGTAGAGCAGTTTGCCATTGAGCGCCGTGCAGAACTGGAGCCCCGCGCAGCGCGCGCAGTTCGCGTGGTCGGTCGCGCCGATCGCACGTGCTGCATCGACGCAGCGTCCGTCATGCTGCGCCACGAGCGCGAGCGCCAGCACGCCCAGCAGACGCCACGGCCACGGCCGCCGCATCGTCTGGTTTACCTACGTTTCGCTTTCGTTCGCGCCGTTTCGCGCCGACACGGTCGCAAAGATCGTGTATGTACTACCACAGGGAGCATCACAGAACAGAGGATCGTGGATGAAATGTAGCCATTTTCATTGGCTGAAATGGATACTTTCGTAGCCACCCACTCGCGTTGGAGCTCTTCGTTTTATTGACCATCACTCTGCCCCACCAACTGCGAAATCGGCCAAGTGGTGTGGCGGTGGTGTGCGCGCTATGAATCTGAACGGTCGGATTGGCCACGGGCCGCCTCCTCCTATCGGATAAGTGCCCCATCTCTCGCCTCGCCTCTCTCTCGCTCTTTTCCTTCCATCGCTTCGCTTCGCGTGGTCGGCGTCCATCGCTCACCACCCCCAGCCAAACAGAGACTGCAGTCACTTCACTTTCCCAGCCGCAGCAGCCGCCACAGCCTCGTGCGACGCAGGACACGTCGCCCCCACCACACACACGATCTTTGATCCCTACTCCATTTCGCAACACGAACACCCCGCACACAAGACTCGACTACCATCATGCCGCAGCCAAACGAGCCCGTGGTACAGCAGTACTTTGACGAGCTGCTGAAGCAGTTGGCGTCGCCGCCGATTACGTGTGGCTTTGCCGGCGAGCAGCGCGGCAAGGCCATCTACGCCGCGCGGGCGTTCAAGGCTGGTGAGCAGATCTGGAGCGAGCGTCCGTTCGTGGCCATGCAGCACGAAGACAACAAAGACTTTGCCGACTGCTGCGAGCACTGCTTTGTCTCGCTCATCAACAGCAAGGACGCGTGGGAACGCGTCGAAGCCGCGAACGACGGCGAGAACGACGTCGCCAAGTTTGAAGACTTTACGTCGGCGATCGACTTTCTCCAGAAAGAAGGCGGCAAGTCGGACGACGAGAGCTACTTCAATGTCTACCGTCTCGCGAAGCACAAGGTCCAGTGCGAGTGCGGCGTGCTCTACTGCTCCGAGACGTGCCGCAAGGCGGCGTGGGACGAGCAGCACGCGATCCTGTGCACGCGCGCCGACGACAATGCGACGCCCATGGGCCACTTTATGAACCACACGCTCGTGACCAACGAGATCTTCCAGCTCGCGGGCAAAGTGCTCGCGCGTGTGCTCATGCGCTTCGTCTCGACCCACGACCTCGGCTACGCACGCCAGCCCGTCGATATGTTTTGCAAGGCGCTGTGGTGGGACGTGGTGGTCTCGGAAGACGACCTCGAGGAAGGCCAGACGCTCGAGGAGCAGCGCGAGATCTTCAAGGGCCTGATTGGCCAGACGCTCGGCCACCTTGTCACGGGCATCCGCGACAACCTCGAGCGCATGCAGAAGAACGACGAGCTCAACGGTCTCTCGGTCGACGCGGTCCTTGGGTCGTGCGCCGACGTGCTCACGGTCGAGTTCTTTGGCAGCATTGTCGGTATGTTTGAGATGAACAACATTAGCCTCGAGATCGACCACCCGTTCCATACACTGAGCGAAGCACTGGTCGAGACCGTGACGGAAGAGAAGCGCGAAGTGCCGCCGGTGCTGTTCAAGGTCAAGGCCGCACTTGAAAAATACGCCGAGAAGTACCAGCACGGCTGCGATCACGACCACGACGACGACGGCGACCACGACCACGACCATGGCCACGACCACGCGCACGACCACGGTCACAGCCACGACCATGCGCACGACCATGCGCACGGCAGCGACGTGGAGGACTGCTGCGCTGGCTACGACGAGGACTTTGTTGGTGTTGAAGGCACGGCGTTGTTCCCGACGATCTGCACGATGAACCACGACTGCGACCCGAACTGCACGGTCATTTACATGAAGGACGGCTCGGCGCAAGTCTACGCGGTCCACGACATCAACGTACGTAGCCTGACTCGTCGATGGATAAGAGGGTGGACGCAGTGGCTGACAGGTTTCTTTGGATATTACTATAGGAGAACGACGAGCTGTGCATCTCGTACATTGATGTGGACCAGACGGTTGAGGACCGCGAGCAGTGCCTCCAAGAGTATCAGTTCCGATGCCATTGCAAGCGCTGCGAGGAAGAGCGCAACGCCTAAGCGGACAGCACGGTCACAAGATGAGCGGGAGCGAGAGAGGGCGCGAGCCTCGTCAGGCGACGCCGGCTCGATGTGTGTGGCAAACGAGTAATGAATACGCAAGGGAAACGAAAGGAACTTCAGCCAAGAGAGTGAGAGAGAAAAAGTGAAAGCAACAGCGTGCGACGTGAGAGAGAGCGGGATCGGAAGCGAAATTAAGTGTAAAATTGATTAATGCGTGCTGCCCCTAGCTTACTCTCTCCTGGAATCCACACCACGTGACCACCGTTCTCTAGAATCCCTCCACGCTTGTGCGTGCACCTTCTCCGTCCCCTACAGGTACGTACCGCCTCACACAATTTTTCGCGATCGGCTCGGCTATATATTGCCACTCGTTTCTAATTCCGCTCGCCATTCGTCGCCGCCCACAGCGCTCCTATCGCTCTGTTTGATTTAGAAGCTATGAAGCCAAATGCGTGTGCGCTTGCCTTCAGTTCTCCATCTCCCCTGTGGTAGGTGCCATGGAGACCGTGCGTCGCTTGAGCGTCACGCTCATGGACCGACCAGGCAGCGCCGGCAGCTCCACCAGCACCAGCAGCAGCAGTGGATCGCGCAAGAGTATTCTCAAGAAGGAGACTTTCATCGACGTCCACGACGACCTCGACCGCGCCATGGCGTCGGCTTCGAATGGCGAGACACCCGAGCAATTCTTCCAGCGCGTTCTTGCGACGCACGTCATGTCACCACTGGATCTCTGCGATCGTTTCTGCTTCAACGACGCGCGCAAGCACCGTCACGTATCGCTGAAGCACGTTTGTGAAGTGCTCTTTGAGCTCGACGGACACAGTGGCGACCCAATGACCGAAGCGATGGAAGCGTTTCTCTACCAATTCGCATTCGACGGTGGCGACGGTGAGATCGTCGTCGACATTAAAGAGGCGCTGCGCACGCTCGACATTTGGAAGACAACGGCGCCTACGTCACCGAGCAAGAGCAGTGCCATCAGCGCCCCTGGCTCGACAGTCTCACCCGCAAAGGCCGCGATCCTCGAAGTCAAAGCCGAGAAGCTCAAGCAAGTGATCGACAGTCTTCAGCAACAGAACCTGCGCCTCAGCCGTGCGCTTTCCAGCAGTACTCACAAGAGCTCGGAAGGTTCGTTTGTTGACGAGACACGACCGCCGTCGCCGCTGCGGATCGCTGTGAAGAAACCGCTTCAGGACGCGACGGCCGCGTCGTCTTCGCTCAAGCCATCGTCTCCCTCGAAGCAGCAGCAGCAGCCACAACAGCCGAGTCCGCCGCGCGTCGTGAGTCGGCACGAGCGTGAGCTGATTGCGCTGGCGAATCGACTCGAGTATGCGGGTGTCAAGAAGCTCGAAGCATTGCTGCGGGACAGCGACACGACGCACGCAGGCTTTGTGAGCCTCAAGCAGCTGCGTTGGCTCCTCGCCAACGAATGCCGCATGGACGACAAGGCCACCGGAACGAGCGACGTGGTCTCCGAGTCCAAGCTCATGGAGCTCTGCCTCGGTATGAACTTTAATGCCCAAGGGCAGCTCGACTACAGCGAGTTCATCCGCGTGCTACTCGATATTCTCGTGTACGAGAGCCGTCCTCGTCGACAAAGCAGTAGTAGAAGTACTACTACTACTTCGACGACGAATACCAGAGACCAAGACACAGCACACACACAGCTGAGTAAGGCAGACACAGCGCTGCTGGCCAAAGTGCAAGCGTACGTGCGTAGCTTTGACGGGGAACGCGATAAGAGTCGCGCACTGCTGAGCGCCGTGTGCGACAAGTACGACCTCGAAGGCAACCAGTGGCTCTCCATAACTGAGACCGTGCGTGCACTCCACACCGACTTACCAAGCCGCCACCCCGTTCGCCTTCCGTTCCCACTCACCCAACACGAAACACGACAGCTCGTTTTGGCGCTAGCCGCGTCGACACGCAGTGACGAGAGCCATGCCGATGCGTTTGTCTATTATCCAACAATCCTCGACGCACTCGCTCGTCCAGACGTCGACGTTGCCGCTCGAGCTTCACCGGCGGTGCTGGCTCGTGTGCTCTCACGTGAGTTCTGGACCTCGTTACGGTCGGCACTGTGTCCACACGACGACCCAAAGCTCGAGCGCAAGATCCACGCCCAGCTCTGCAAGATTCTCCAAAAACTCGACCCGACCCATACCTTCCAGATCGCCAGACGCCACTTTGTGCGTGTGTTTGATCAGCACTGGAGCGCACGGGACCTCGAGATGCTGGGAGAAGTGTTGTCGCATCCTCTGGACGGTCGCACGCGTCTCGAGGGCACGCCGTCGGTACGCTACGACGTGCTCATGCGGCTGCTGTTTGGGGCACCCGAGCTACGGGATGCGTCAGTGCTCGCACGCATTACGACGACACTATGCCAAGGCCCGTCGCGCCAACGGTGGCACGATGAACTAAGCAAGCGCGTCCACACAACGAGTGGGACACGCCACGGCAAGACGCTATCGTACCAAGAAGTCTACGAGCTGCTGTGCGGCGATCGAGACTCGACGGTCCTGAACACGACCGAGTTCTTGTACCTTGTTGCGCACATTCAGCACGAGACGGGGCACCGCGTCGACGTCCAGACGCTCTGGACGTTACTGAGTACAGACGACAACGCCACCGGCGGCAAGACAAGCGCAGCGGCCGCCTCCACAACAGCGAGGGAGTCGTTTACGGTGCTCCGTCGCTGCCTCCGCGTGCTGTGCGACGACCACGGACTGGAGCAAGTGCTTGCACGACTCTGCCGCCACGAGCAAGGCGTTGTGCGTTTCGATGAGCTCGCGCATACGCTGAGCGCACAGCTGCGTGTGCTTTCCCTGTCGCCACACGACCGCGAGCGCGTACACGACGACACGATCCACGCGTTTCTCGACTCCCTGACTCAAGGCCCAAGCGACGGCAAGAGCAATGACAACGGCGAGACGACCACGCCTGGATCGGATCTACTGTACCCGCATGCGTTGCTGGACGCTGTCTTTGACTGGGACGCATTCACGTCGGCGCTGCAGCTGCCGGACCGCCTCGTCGACGTGAAAAAGACCCTTGAGCTCTTTGACTGGGACCACGACGGTACCATTGATGTCGACGACTGGGCCAAAGCCTGGCGGGTCTTGACACGGCGACCGCATCGTGGTGACAAGCACGGACCGCCACCATCTGCACCCCAGCCGCTCCATGACTGGGCCATGCGCGTGCTCGTGAGTCGGTTCCCAGCACAGACACCGTCCGAGAAACGCGCACGTCGGTCAACGTCGGCAACGGCGTTGGGCGCAATTGACTACTCGCGCTTGCTCGTGTTTGTACTCGAGGGCCAGCAGCGCGTCGCACGCGAGCAGCTACAGGCCGCTGTGCTGCTGCTGCTCCAAGAAACATGTGACCGCGTGACCCACGGCAAGCGCCACGTGACCACCAGCGATCTCGAGAGCGCGTTTGAAACAATCGACCGCGATGGCAAAGGCTACTTTCACATTGGGGATTTGCGAACGTATGTCCTGACGCAACTGAAGGAGAAGAGCGACACGGGCATGGCCGTCGAGACGCTACGGTCGTACGCGAGTCAAGGACCGGCGCTCGAGTCCGTGATGTCGTTTCTCGTAGGTGGCGACCACGAAGACGCGAGAAAACCCCACGGAGTCTCACACAGCCATAAGCAGGTCGTGAGTCTCATGCGGTTTCAAGCGCTCGTGAATCACGGCTTCTTCCAGTGGCACGAGACAACAACCACGCCAACACACGGCCGTCCACGCAGTGGCGCAAGCCGTAGTGGTCGTCGACGGTCTCATTCGACCTCGTCGTCGTTGTGTGCCGACGGCGACGACACGAGCTCGGCCGATGAGGAAGCCCATCACGATGGTCATGACCCTCGTCATGGTCGTGGTCGTGGCCGCGAGCCATCGTCACCTGTGGCGGTCGAAGGCCAGATCACACGGCTGTGCGATTTGGAGCAATGCATTTATGAAATCGCCAAGCCGTTCGTCGATGCCCAAGGTCACCTCTCGCCCGCCACGGCGTACGCACACTTGAACGGCGCAACGTCGTCACCATCAAAACACCACCAACGCCGGCCACGCAGTCAGTCACCTGTCCGTACAGCCAGTTCTTCTTCCAGCTCTTTCTCCTCCCCTTCACGACCATTCTCGTCGTCGTCCCGCCGTGCGTCTGGCCCGATGCCACGATCGATCGCCGATGCGGCGGCTGGTGCCTACGATCCACTCACAGCGTCGCGGCTCAAACAGACGCTGCGTCGCGTGCACGGCATTGAGACGTCGACGCACCTCGTCGGGCAGTTTTTCCTACGTCTTGGTGCCACGACCAAGCACTTTCTCGAGCTCTCGCTCTTTGCCCAGTGGCTCGTGCCACTGCGCGTTGAGCTTCAACACCGTGTCAAGCAAATGACACGCGAGATGCTGGCCAAGAGCAAGTGCGGTGGTGGCCACGTCGACCTCGAGCGGTTCATTGGTGCGGTCGAACGACGACTCGTCGACGCGCAAGTGACGGCCGATGCCATGGCCGGAAGCCGCATGGCACGCCACGCCAAGAGTGACACGGCCATGGCCGTGCACACGGTCCGCCCCAGTGTCTTGCTCACCCAACTTCATCAGCTCAACGTGTCAGTGCGGACCACCGAGCTGATGCAATTGCTGCGTCACTTTGGCATGGAGACTCAACACGAAATCGACTTTGCGGTGTTTCTGCGGCGTCTCTACGAACTCGCCCAGCAGCTCCCGAGCGTCGTTCACCACCGCTAGCTAATGGAGTTGATAGATATGAAAGTTCTCTTTTCGACGGTTAGGTGGTCGCTTTCGCAGTCTTCTTGTGCGTGGGCTTCTTCGTGACGACGTGGGACACGACGTCCGTATCGTGGAACGTCACAGGCAGCACGGCCGGTGCACGGGAGGCCGACGGCGATGCGAACTCGGACGGCACGTCGAGCAGACCGAACGACGCAGCCGTGGGGCGATACGTTGGCGAGAGACGCAG
This sequence comes from Pythium angustatum, assembly GCA_023337915.1. Taxonomy (NCBI): domain Eukaryota; phylum Oomycota; class Peronosporomycetes; order Pythiales; family Pythiaceae; genus Pythium; species Pythium angustatum. Next base: position 6,956 of record JAADXQ010000052.1, on the reverse strand, counting down.
CTCGTGGTCAAACCGCTTGAACTCGCCGTCGCTAGAACAATAAGTGAGACCGTCAGTCATGAAGGGGAGAGGACGAGTACCCATTGAGAGCGACATACAAGAAACTAAAGACCACGAGCGTCAGCACGAGCATGAAGACCATGACCCACTCGGGCGACGCAAAGAAGTACTTGGTCGGGACATGGCCCGTCTTGTCGGCGTAGCTGCGGCGCAGGACCGCCAACCCCGGAACAAGAATCGCCGACAGAAAGTTGCCACAGAGTTGCTGCAGTGCGGCGACCGTGGCTTCACTGGTTGGGAACGCACACTCGACCCCGACTTCGAGGGCAATGGGCTGGAGCGGACCGAGGAACGCACCGACGAGCATGAGGCTCGAGAGCGAGAGCAGCGTGCCGTCCAGCGGCAGTGTGAGCTTGAACGCTGCGAGTGCTACGGTCGTGATCGTGAGGCAGACTAGCAAGGCCTGTGTGTGGTTGCGATGCCGATCGACGTAGCCACTGATGACTTGGGCCCCGACCAGCGAGCTCACAATGAATGCCGTGCCGATCACGCCGATCTGGGACTTGGCAAAGTGCTCCGACCCGAGCATCTTACCTAGCAGTGCCGAAATGGCATTGACAATACACTCGGTCACGCTGAACGCCACGAGCGTGTGCGTAAACCCCTTGTGCTTGAACGCATTGACCCACTGCGTCCAATCGTACTCGTCTGTGAGCTGGACGTCCGAGACCATGGACTTGCGGTCGTCGTCGGCGTCCGCGGTAGCCACATCCGGAAACGACTGGAAGAGCACACAGGCCACGGCACAGCACGCGATCGAGACCAGTGCGACGCCCAAGTTCCAGGCCGGGATGCTCTCGGTGCCGCGCACAACGAACGGCGCCGTGAGGTAGACCACGGCCGTGCCGATGGCGTTCGCATTGATCGCGACACTGGTCGCCGTCGCCCGCTGCGACGGCGGGAACCAATTGGCCGAGAGCACGGGCGGCGAGTTGACCATGAACGGCATGGCGATGGACGCCAACACTTGACCAACGACCGTGAGCTTGGCTTCGGCGACCATGGACACGTGAAACGTCGCAAAGTACCGCACGGCCGCACCGAGCGCTTGGAGGAACGCACCCAACAAGACCCCAAACCGTAACCCTTGCTTGTCCATGAGCCACGAGCCGAGGAACGAACAGGGAATGTAGGCCACGAAAAAGACCGTGATGAGCTCGGTCGAGTGGAGCCGCTGTTCCCACCGGGCCTCGGCCACGCCGGCAATCGGTGCGTACGAGTAGCACACGCCTTGGTTCACGGCCGAGAGCACCGAGAGGATCGCGAGCATGAGCCACTTGCGCGGCGAGTCGTGCGGCCACACAATCTCGGGTGGCGCTGTTGTTGTGGTCACGGGCAGGTCCGTGAACGTGCCATACTCTGTCAGTGTACACAGGTGTTAGTAGGAGAGTATAGACAGGATGATGGTGTAGGGAAGCGCACCGCTGTCGTCGTCGCTCTCCAACCGCGTCGCCCGCATCGTAAACGGACTGTGATAACTCACGACGACTGCTACGAGAGACCAAGCCGAGATTGCCTCCAGAGGCGGCCGCGTCACGATGTCGCAGGCGTTTCGTTCAAGAACCTTTTTGAAACCTAGGAGTACCAACAGTCGTTTCATCGGGATTGCGTGGCGTTCTTCAACGTTGAAGATGAGTCTTCTCCAACCGCGTCGTTTCACAATCGGTGCGGGTGTGGGGTTCCGAAAAGCGGCGAGTCATGCCGGTATTAATACGCGATCCGACAGCGCTTATGTACGTTTGATCGCGGTCTATCCATGCAAAGCTACGCGAGTCTGTAGTATCGTGTCCTGGCTACTTGGTGCCATTCTGCTGCGCCTGGCTCTTGGTCGTGGCAGTTGGCGGTGGCGTCTTGGTCGTCGGTCGGATCGGCGCCTTGACCGTCACGGGCAACAGCAACGGCGCATCGGTCGGCACCTCGAGCTTGCCGAACGCCGAGGCCGGCGGGCGGTACGTTGGGGACTTGCGGGCCTCGTGGTCGAATCGCTTGTACTCGCCGTTGCTGTGGAGCACAAAGAATACGAAGCAGGGTCAGTACACCAAATGCGATCCAACCGAGGTAATACCAGTCAACGTACTAGAAGCAGAAGACCACGAACGTGAGCCCGAGTAAGATGACCATGACCCACTCGGGCGACGCAAAGAAGTACTTGCCGGGGACATGACCCGACGCGTCGACGTGGGTGCGTCGCAAGACACTGAGTCCAGGCACCAGAATCGCCGAGAGGAAGTTGCCGCACAGTTGCTGCAATGCGGCAACCGTCGCTTCGCTGGTTGGGTACGCACACTCGACCCCGAGCTCGAGGACGATCGGCTGGAGCGGCCCGAGGAACGCGCCGACGGCCATGAGCGCTGAGAGCGTCGTCAACGCATCACCAAACGAGAGCGTCGTCTTGAACAGCACGAGGAACAGCGCCGTGAGCAAGGCACAGACGAGCGTCGCGTGCTGGTGATTGCGACGCTGGTCGACGTAGCGGCTGAGGATCTGGCTCCCAATCAGTGAGCTCACAATGAACGCCGCGCCAATGAGCCCAATCTCGGACTTGGAAAAGTGCTCGGTACTGAGGAACTTGCCCAACAGCGCCGAGATCGCATTCACAATGCACTCGGCAATGCTGAACGCAAACACCGTGTGCCAGAAGCCGCGGTGCGTGAACGCACGGAGCCATTGCTTCCAGTCGTACTCGTCCGAGAGGTGGACGTCCGAGACCATGGACTCGGTCTCACCCGTGTGGGCCAAGGCGTGGGGGAACGACTGGAACAGTACGCTTGCACACGCCACGCACGCGATCGCGACGAGCGCGACGGCCAAGTTCCAGTCGGGGATCTTGTCGACGCTGTGGACAACGAACGGTGCCGTGAGGTAGACTACAGCAGTGCCCATGGCGTTGGCGTTCACGGCAATGCTGGTCGAGGTCGCACGCTGATGCGGAGGGAACCAATTGGCCGAGAGCACAGGCGGCGAGTTGACCATGAACGGCATCGCGACCGACGCGAGGACTTGACCGAGCAGCGTGAGCTGGGCTTCGGTCGTGACCGAGCTGGAGAAGGTCGCGAGGTACCGGACGCTCGCACCGAGCGCCTGCAAGAACCCACCGAGTAGAATCCCAAACCGCAAACCTTTCTTGTCCATGAGCCACGAGCCGACGAACGAGCAGGGAATGTACGAGACAAAATAGACCGTAATGAGCTCGGTCGAGTGCAAATGCTGGGTCCATCGCGTCTCGGCAATGCTTGCAATTGGTGCGTACGAGTAGCAGATCCCTTGGTTCACGGCCGTGAGCGCCGAGAGGATTGCGACCATGAGCCACTTGCGTGACGAGTCGAGTGGTCGCACGATCTCGGGTGGCGATGGTTGTGACGTTGATGCTGTCGGTGACTTGTTCAGGAACGTGCCATAGTCTAAGAGAGAGAGAGAGAGAGAGAGAGAGTAGTGGTTAGACTACAGGGATGCGCGTGGTGCGCGTTCCGATAGACTACTCGTACGCACCGCCATCGTCTTCCATGCGTGAGAGATTCATGGCCGCTATAGGCGACCTGGCACTGCCGCGCGACGGACGCTACGAAGGTCCGTGAGGCGGTAGCAGTGAGTGAAGCGGTGCCGTCGGTGAGCGGAAACGGCGTGGCAGCGGCAGCAAGCGGAAAGGGCAACGAAACGCTTGACGGGTCGACTATATCAGTAGACGTGGATGTCGCTGCCCACCGCCAGCGGTTGGTCCAGCCAGCAGTGGGAGAACAAGACAATGGACCAGGTAATACTTGGTGGTCGTGTAGCGCCAATCTCTATCGTTCACGTCCAGAGAGAGAGAGAACGAATCTTTAGTGGGATCACCATGTGCTGTGTGGGTCAATCTGTGAGACAGACGCTGGACCGGATTCGTACTTGTATGAAGCTGTGCAGTACTATACGAGACAGTACTGAGGTACGATGACATTGTTAGACTATCTACTCTTTTAGGGTGAGTGTGCGTACTTAGTGATGTACCTCGAACTTACTGGACGGGCTACAGGACACGGGAACGTTGAAGTTGTTGGGCCTCGCAGTCAGGTCCATCGACCGCGAGGATGCGTTCTCGCTGTCAGCTCCTGACGTCGACACAGTGCAGTATACTTTATCGGTCTTATGGATTCTGTGATACGCCTTCTATAGTCCTGTGTGTGCTGTTGGATTCTTAGCAGCCATCGGATTGGATGCACGGCGAGCAAGGCGTCGACCAACTTAGTCCCGACGGTCGTTTCCAGGTATTGGACATGCCGGAAGGATTGAAGGCGCGACTAGCGCCAACTCGGTGCGTCCAGCAAGATACCAACGAATATTGAGGCGAGGTCAGTCCTTACCAGCATCAGTTCGCTCGAGGAACCGAGCTGCTGCCGCTGCCGAAGGTGGGGAGATGATGGCGTGCTGCGAATCGAAATGTTGAAGCGGTTGCTTGCTTCAACATTCCCTCTCTTGAGTGACACATGCCACTCCATGGCGCTTCCCGCGGGAAACCATGCGGCGCTCGTTGCCCACACAAAGTTGTACCAGCTGCCGCAGCGGAAAATGTGAGGACTCGGGGAACGTCTTGATCCAAGAGAGACCATGCCACGCCCTCGCCCATGGCCACACGGCCGAGATCACACGATGGCAAATAATTGTGCCGCATCCAACAACGTCGGTCTTGTAGGCTGTAGAAATCATTCAGGTTCTATACTCTCGATATGGAGATGTTGGGCGGATGGCACATGGGCATGGTACAGGCAGAAAAGAGAGCATCGAGTCAAGTCTCCATTCTGACTCTGATCTGCTGCATAGCCTGAAAAGGCGCGGATGGCCGGGCTCTGCACGTTATGTGCTGCTTGTCATCGACACAACTCCACGAGGCAAGGGGTGCGCGGCCAGCTGGCACGGGGTATCCTGGATACTGCTGGGAGTTCCGATAGACGTGGAGAATTCAGTGCCATCGTTTGCCACACTGGCGAGGCGGAAGGTTTTCCATCGCAAACCTCTATCTCAGTGGCACGCCAACGACACGACACGACGCCACAAACACCAACGCCACTCTTGTCACACACTGTTCCGCGACCGCGGAGGATCCGCGGGAACAAAACGCCGCGTCAACCCCATTACCTTGAACGCCCCCTCGCGCCTGTCCGGACTCTGGCAGCCATTGTTCAGAGTCCAGCGTCCAGCGGCGTCCAGAATCCAGAGTCTCTCATTTCCCAACTCGCTTCCAACGTCCCAAGCACCAACGATGTTGACCCGCTTCCTCACCCTCGGTGCTCTTGCCACCGCCGCTGTCTCTGCTGCGCCTGGCGATGACTACGAGCACGTCACTGTCCGGCCGGGTGGGCCCACCGCAACCCCAAAGCCGTCCTCTCCAGTGCCGACGGCTTCGTCGGCAGCGCCGGTTGCCGCCGCGAAGAGCTGGAAATTCACGCCCGTCACGTCCATCAAGGCTCGCGTCCAGGGCAACCTGCCTGTTTGGGACGCCGAGCACCAGCTTTTTGTGTCGGGCTTTGGTGCGAACTTTGACGAAAAGTACCGTGGCGTCCTGGACACGGTCAACATGGCGTCGGTCGAAGGCGCGTTCAAGTACGTTCAGTCCGAGTGCATCAACTACTACGACGTCAAGGACCTCAATTGCCAGCGCAAGAACAACATCCAGTACGTCGTGTTCTACGAGACCACGGTCGCGCAGCCGCGTGCGGCCATGGCCAAGTACCAGCGCAACAACACCGTGCTGGAACACTGTCCGTACATTCCCATGGACGGTGGCCAGTGCACACCGACGAACGGCGTCCTCCCGGAAGTGTGTGACGAGTACACCGGTGCGAACGGCAAGAACAAGCTTGGTTTCTGTATTGGTGGCGACTTGCGGGACAAGGAGTACTTGGCGCCGTACCCGGATACGTACTGGTACTCGTTCCCCAACAGTTGCCCGTCACAGCTCTGGAGCAGCAAGTCGGCCGAGTGCCGTGCCAAGGACGCTGGTGGTTTGTGTCCACTGGGCGTCATTCCGGATGGGATCAACTGCTCGTTCTCGTTCAAGCTGTTGGGCTGGGTCAAGCTCGACGACGTGGTCGGTATCACGTCCATGGTAAACCCCACGACGAACGCTACGTACACCAACTACACCGAGTTCTGCCAGGCCGGCAACGTCGAGTACAAAGTCAACACGGCCAACAACACGCTCAAGGTCGAGCAGACGATCCCGTTCTGGAAGAACCCAGCAAGCCGCGACGCCAACAGCAAGCGTGCTGCGACGCTGGTCAATGTGTACAACAAACTGATCCAGAAGAACCCCAAGACTGCAGACGGCGGCGTCATGAAGCCATTGCCAACGGTCGCGTCACTCACACGAAAGAACCCGCCGTGCTACCAGAACAACGTACGGTGCGCCAACGCTGCGTTCGGCTGCCGTCGCCAGTCGTTCGCCCAGGTCTGCGAGGTCTGCTCGAAGCGTGCAAGCGACTGCGAAATTGCACCGCGTTCGTTCAAGTTCCCGCAGCTCTAAACTCCTTTTGAGTTTATAAATCGCGATTAGAGCACAATTTTACAATACAGAAGCCAATTTTCACAAAACCGAGATCACGCATATCTACTGAAATAACAAACCTTGGAGTGCCACCAAAAACGGGTTGATCCAAAATCACGATGGCACCACCAGACATTGCCAAGCTCCTTGGTGGCGACGACGCCACCGTCGCGAGCGCTCTGCTACGCGCCGCGTGTGCGAGTGACGTGCAGCGCCAGGTCATTCTAAACAGTCCACGTGTCGGTCGTGAGAATCAGACGGGCCCGTTCCCTGAGAACCGGGCGAGCCGACAGTGGCTCTCTCACGGACAGTGGACTCTCCCAGAACGGAAGAGCCACGTCGCGTGTTGACCATTGACAGAGGTTGATGGAGGTGCGGT
>JAADXQ010000051.1:0-47499 GCA_023337915.1 Pythium angustatum | reverse complement strand
TAGATGTACTGATCTATGGAGAAATGTATCACCCACTCCGTCTAAGTTGCTGTTGAGTTGTCTCTAATATACCTGATTTTGGAAACATCTACTACAGTTGGGATGAAGTTGCTAGAAAGGTGCAGCAAGCTTAAGTTGCTGTTGCGACTCAAACAAACTCTTTCCGCATCAAGATCGAAAAATGTGGCCCCCCTCATAGTTCCAAGGAACTACGAACAGAGGCTCTGGCGTCACTCCTCTCCTCAGATAGCATGACGTGTGGTGGTCGTCGTCCTGGTCGTCGTCGTCCCCGTCGAGGCGTCCTCGTGGCGATGGCGGTGGAATGGTGGCTCGACACGAAGTGCCGTCTCACTGGTCCATTGCGCCGCGTCTCCCTTTGCATGCGAGTGGCCACCCGTCGCGGTCGTGTGGACCGGTACATTTGCGACCGTCGCAGTGCTGTCGCTCGGATGGAGTCGCGCGTAGATCGTACGCATTGCCGAGAGCTCGGTCAGCGCTCGCTGCTTGTGGCCTTCGATCGCATGGAGCGTCTTGTGGAACGCTCTGCCTTGCGTGAGCGGTGCGTCGCTCGGCAATTGAACGTGGAGATCGCCGTCGGTCGTCACGAGAATCTGCGGCCGCGTTGCGTCGTTGTACTTGCGCGCCGCCAGTAGTTCATGGAGCATGCGGTCGCGCGCACCAGCGGGAAAGTGCGCCGTGACCACACGGATCAGTTCATGAGTCTCAAGCACAGCGTCGAGTGCAGCACGACGCCGGTTGAGCCAGTGCTTGAGGTAGAGCGACCACGCAGCGTTCACGAACGTGAACGCGCCGCACGAGAGACCGAGGAGACTGTTCTCTTTCCAGCCACTGCCGCCGACGCTGTTGACGCCCATGAGCTGCGCCCAGAGCGGGAACAGTGCGTTCTCGATCGTCACGGCGCAGGTCACGAGGAAGCAGAAGAACACGTACTTGTCGAGCGTCGTAAAGTACGAGACTTGTGGCAGCAGCGACGCGACTTGGTTCTTAAAGGTCACGGCCGTGAGCAGCAGCGTCAGTACGATCTGGAGACGCGCGCCCGTGTCCATGAGCGCGTCGCTGTCGATCGCGGCCGGTGCGTACGTGACAAAGCTGAGGTACGTAATACACGCGGCAATGAGCGCAACGTTCGTGAGGTAGTAGCCGCTCTTGCGCTGCAGCAGGAGCTCAAACGACACGGCTTTGCGTGGCCCCGAGTCGTGCACGCCGCTCACAAACACTTTGTCGTGGCACACAACGTGAAACACGTTCCCGAGGCGAAAGTGCGCGACCGCAAAGCGACCGGGACACACAGGCGTCGGTGTGAGCCGCAGCGTCGCTCCGGCCGGAAGACCGTTCGCACCCGACGAGAAGTCGAACGTGAGCTTCTGCTGGTCGAACGGAAAGTTGTGGAGCGTCATTTCTTCACTGAACGTTGCGACCACGCGGCGCGAGTACTGCAAGTGGTACACCGCCTCGGTCGTGGTCGTGGCCGTCTCGTTGGTCTCGGTGGTCGTCGGGAGGTTGAGGAAGATGGCGTCGCCGGCGGGCGTCACGCTGGTCGCGAGCGGCCGCTCGTCCTGCATGGCGTTGATGTTGGTAAACTCGAACGCGTCGGCGTCAAACTCGAGCACGTCGAGGAGCTCCGTCAAGACCGAGTCTTCGCGGATCGCCGTGATGGCCGGGACCGTGACTTGCCACGTGACGTCGGCATTGAACGTCTGGGCGACCGTGTCGACGGACGTGATCGCGTTGACCTCGAGCTCGGCTTCGAGCGGCGCAAAGCCCACAAAGAGCGTCGCCACGAGCGCCCGCGACTGACCAGGCAACGGCAGCTCAAGGCTGCGCAATACCCAGTGGTGCGGGTCGCGACCCCACGTCCCTCGCACCAATTTCCACTCGAACAACGTCCCAACGTCGTCACCGGCCGCGAGCTTCCGTTCGTGCTCGTCGCGCTCGCGTGCGAGATCAGCACGTGTCATGGTCGTGCGGCGCCACGACTCGCACGTGACGTCGCGGCGGTCGTGTGCGACGTGGGTGATGCGCCAGAGACCACCCAGCGGCCACGTGAGGCAGAGGAACGACGTGTGCGGCGGCGTGGCAGCCGTTGCCGGCAGCGCCTGGGCCAGCGTGAGCGACAGCGTGTACACGACGCGGTCCGTGTCGATGCCGACAGCGCCGTGCGCAACGTCCATCGTGTGGGCCGTGATGTCGCTGGTCCAGGCGAGGGCGTCGGCATCAGAGGCAGCGGTCGATGCGGAGAGAGACGCCATGGTAGATAGAGCCGACGAGAGGAGCGACGTGGGCGTTCAACGGCGGCGAAAGAGAGAATGAGGGAAGAAGGAGACGCGTCCGACTGTCGTGGGCGGTGGAGACCAAGAGAGTCTCCAGTGGAGATCCGGACTAGACCGCCAGACGGTAATTCTAGTCGTGGATAGCCGCACGCACGAAGACGGTCGCTGTCGTTTTCTTATCCATTAGCAAGCACCTGGACAAGGACAATGGCTTTCCGGAGTCGATGCGGCAGGAGACCGTCGGGTTGGTGGCACCGCTGGTCGCTTCCACTGGAATCGACACCAGCAGTTCCACGGGAATCGACCAGCGGTGCCACCAACCGACGAATCATTCCCGACGGTTTCGCACATGTTGGAAACAACCAACACGGTGTATGATACAGTCCACATCCCCACGAACAGCCATAATACAGTACCCACGCCGCGGTCAATGGACCCATCATGGGTCAATGGGTTAATGGGTTAATGGGTCGATGGGTCGATGGGTCGATGGGTCGAAGTAGTGGCTTCAGTGAAGCCACTTCGACCCATCGAAGCCGCTTCAGTTGTCTGTCAATTGTCCAGGGGTTCATCTAGAGCACTGTATCCTGTCGAACCGTGTGGAGCGTGTTGCTGTCGGTGGAAACGAACAGCATCGCCACTGTATTAATACCCATGACCAGAACCCTCGGTCGCACAGCCGCCTGTTGCCGTGCTTGATGCTGTCGCTGTCCGTGTACGAGCGTCGTCGCCTCCGCCGCCTAAGATTAGTCATGCCACAACACACAACAGTACTATTCTCTCCCGCCTCACGTCCACGCCGATTGCGATGGGAGCGACGGTGTCGCCTGCATGGCCCGATGCGATCAAAGCCCACGGCGATGTCCGGACGCGGACGAGTACATTCGACGCCCTACGTCGACACGGACAGTACCGTCTCCACACCCTCGGACTCGCCCTCGCCGTGCTGCTCTGTCTCGTACGTGCGCTCTCGCTGCTCGTGCTCACGGTCTCTCCGAACACTGTGATGAACCGTCTCATGCGCACGACCACGTACGACAACGAGAACTTCTGGCGTGTGCCGAGCCAGATGAGACCGTCGTGGCACTCAGCATCGCAGCGATCGGCGTCGTCGTCGTCGGCTACGCGACCATTCCACTGCGGTTCACAACGACACTGGGCACCAAGCGCGAGTGCCTGCGGCAGCGCCTGGCGCAGAGTGTGTGGCATCGGCGCCTGTGGCAGACGCTCACGGCATGTGTCGCGGCCGTGCCACTGGCCGTGCGCTCTCGCGTCGAGTCGTGCCGGCACCACCGGTTCACGATACTCAAAATCGCGGACCTCACGGTCCAATGCGTCTCGCTGATCCAGCAGCTCGAGGCCGGACTGCCGGTCCGACTCGTCGCAGTCTTTGCGGCGATCGTCGCGCTCCACGCCGCCGCGACTGCCGTGATGCTCTGGACGCACCGTCTCTACAGAGGACGCATGCACACGCTCATCGACACGGCGTTCGATTTTGTCGTGGCGATCGTGTACCCTGCACGCGTTCTGCTCTACTGCGTCTCGAGCTTCTCGCTCGACCGTGCGCTCCTCGCCATCAACGAGCGGGTCTTTATCCCCAGTGCGTTCGAGCGCAAAGCCTCAATCTACGCCGACCCGGCCGAGGTCGCGATCATCCGCTACTGCCTCGACTCGCTCCGCATCACGACGCGACTCGACCTCGTCACACGCGTCGGCGTCAACTGCATGCTGTGTTTCCGCTGCCACACACTTGCGCAGTATGTCGAGGCGGCACGAACGTCGTCACCGCCGTCACCGTCACAAGCGAATCTCTATCCACGCAGTCGCGCCGTTAGCGTCGCGTTTGTTGCGCTCGCCATCGCGATCGTGACCGGGACGTTTTATAGCATTGACGCGTCGGCACAGGCCTGTGCGTCGTACCCCGAGTGTGTTCAGGCCGCGCATCGGTGGGTCGCGTCGCCTGTCAACGACGCTGACGAAACCACTGGCCGTGCCGCGTGTCCCTGCATCGCGCTGATCGACCACGACCTCTTCGTGCCGTCGTACGACGCGTGGCAACGGCCACACGACGTGACCGACCGCGTCGCGCAGCTCGCGTTGTCGGGCGATCTCCAGACGCTTCAGCTCGTGAACCGTGCGCTCCCGACGCTGCCCGAAGCGCTCCGAAAGTGCACGAAGCTCAAACACATGTAGGTGTTTCGTCGTCGTGGTGGTCGATATCGTGGATGTCTAACGTAGTATCTTGAATGGTGGTGACGACCACTAGCTCACTCTTGTACACCCACACCGTCGCCCTCCCCGACTGGACGCGTGAGCTCACGCAGCTCGAATTCCTGTACGTGCCTCATGGCGTTTTCACGCCGCCTCGTCACTGGATATCGGATCGGATCCAGTGACTGCCACTGACTGCCATCCGTATCACTACATCATCTATAGCCTGATCGAAGGCAAAATGGACGCCACATCGCTCCAGTCGCTTCCCACGGACCTCTTTGCCGACATGCGATCGCTCACGTACTTGCAACTCGCCCAGCATCCGCTGCCACAGCTGCCATCGCTCGACGGTCTCACGCGGCTCAAGATCCTTTCGCTTGCGTTCCTCCTTCACCTCGACGAACTCCCGAGCTTCACGCACCTCGAACGCCTCGAGAGTTTCAATCTCGTGGCACTGCCACGCATCGAGACCTTGCCAGACCTTGATGCCGCGACCCACCTCCAGTCGCTGACGGGTTTTGACCGTGGCGCGTTCTGCTGCAACGGCTTCCTCGACGGCCAGTGCGACCTCAGCGACGCCAAGTGCCGCGTGCATCCATTGTGGGGCACGCCGGCCGCGACGTGTCTCCAGCCGAGTCGCTACGCGTCGCCGGCGACGCTCGCGTACGTGCGTCGGTTCTACACTGTGGTGTGTGGCAGCCAGATGATCCCACGGTGGCAGACCATCGTGCCGACCGAAGCGACGGTGAATGCCTGCAACGGCACCCTGTTCCGCCAGTGTCACCTGCCAAACGCCGAGATTGCTGGCGTCACTGGCATTTGCACAAACAAGCGGTGGATGGCAATCGCGTGCGAAGTGAGCGCGACGATCGAGGCCATGCGGCGTGCGCAGATTGCCGAGGGGCGTGGACGGCGCTGTGATCCACAGTACGAAGCGTGGCTTGGCTGCACGTGAGAAATGGAGGAGGAGAACAAGACGAGAATAAATTACGAGTCGCATTCGGATGGTGGCGAGTTCCAGTGTCTATGCGGGCGGCACGTCCGCTCTCCGCGGCTCGAAAGGGAGACGGCGGGTGGTGGTGGTCCGTTTTCAAACGGCACGAACCAAGCGGTCGCGTGCCAGTGTCTATGGTCTCGGCTCGAACGGAGACGGCGGGTGGTAATGGTCCGTACAGCAATTGTTCATGCGCTCGGACGCTGGTTTCTTGCACCCGTCAACGAGGCATCGCTTGCCTACGTGGATCAAGAGCGATAGGCGTAGAGGTGAGCGCAACGGCACAGCACGTGTGTGAAATAAGATCGCAACGCAACGTACCACCGCCATGGGCCCAGCACCGGCCGTGAGAGACGGCAATCTTATCACAGCCGTCGGTCTTGCACTTGGTGCCGCCGCCGTGGGACCAGCAAATGCCACGCGACTTGGCACGCTTCGTACAGCCGTCGATTGTACAGATCGTAAAGCCGCCTGGATACAACACATTTGGACATGTCAGTACGTGTTGGCTCTTGACACGTCGTTCTTCTATGAAAGAATGGACGTACCGTGTTTCCAACAGAGACCGCGGTTCTGTGCGCGGCAGTCGCAGCCGTCGATGCTGCAGCGCTTGCCTCCCTATGAATTGGAGACCGTGAGCATTAGATACCGTTTGAGACGAGGCGTTTCTACTACTGTACTGTAGTAGACGTACTCCGTGGGCGATGCAGAGGCCGTGGTCGACAACGTATTTCTCGCAGCCGGGCGTACGACAGACCCGCGTCTTGCGGCGCCGGGAGCGGCGGGCGGACGCGTCTGCGGAGGCGCTTGAGTCACTGTCCTTGATTCGCAGTGGTGAGGAAGAGGAGGGGGAGGAGATGGAGGAGGCCGAGTTGTCTGGTGTGGACGCGTCCGGGCGAGGCGCCAGCGGACGCGGCGCGAGCCGCACGGGAAGTCGCTTCATGGCGGACAGCATGGGTTCGAGGAGGAGCTGTGTCGCGGGGTCAAACAAGGGAGGCATGGTCGCGATCACGGTGGATGTCGGGACAGAGGAGGTGGAGGAGGAGGAGGGGACGGTCTCCTCTACCTGCTTATCGATCTTGGGGCGGATGGCGATAGGCCGCAGCGGAGGAGCGCTGACTTGAAGCGACGCCGTGGCCAGCAACGCCATCGCAACACATGACGGAGACGGCGGAGAGGATATCGACGCCGCAGATGGAGGAGACGATGGCGACGGCGACGCGCAGTGGGGCGGAGGGGACGACGGTGGAGCGAATGCCGTTGGGCGGTGCTGGTCCAGCGCATGGAGAACGTCGCGGAAGGAGATGTCACGCATAACTGTTCTGGTGAAGGGAGGGGAGAACAGCGGAGCGGAGGACAATGCGTGCGAAGAGCAACTGGAGTGGAGAACAAGAGGAGCGGAGCGGAGAACACGGCCGCGGAGATCGAGGTTCCGTGCTCACCGGTGATTAGTCGTTCGAACGAGCGCGGTGGCGCACACGTTCCGCTTCTGCGACTTGTGGATGGAGGCAGTTGCACTATGAGGGTAATTTATCCTCGGAATGCGGACCTAGTTGTTCCATAAGGGTGGAATCGGGACAGAACTTTTCTGAAACACAAAAGGGAGATGGGCGCATCGAATGGGGACATTGGATATGGGAGGTCCTTCTTCCATCCAAACGCTATTTATAACCGGTGTTGTGTGCCTATGAGCATCAATTGCTAGAGGTACCTCTGCTCCAACTGGCCAGTGTCGACGACTGGTGGTTTGCGCGACGCGTGCCGCTTCTGGGATCTGCGACGTGTGAGCACGCACAGTGATGGATATGCACCCACGGGCGGCCTCTCTTCTTCTCTCGGGGCTTCGTTCTCCTGGACCGTCCGCTCCGCGATCGCGTATGAACGCGATGGCTGCTGCCTCTGATAGTCCGTTAGGTGGGGGGCCTAGGGTGCCTGACCTCTGAGCTTCCTCCAAACTGCTCCCCGTCGTCATCAAATCTCGGGTTCGTCCGCTAGTCCATTCGCCTGCGGTTCTGGTGCGGGTTGAGTCGTCGCCATCGCTTGCTGCTTCCGGTCAGTTCGAGTGGAAACTGGTCTGAGCGTGTGCGATGTCGTAGGAATACTACCTGGTGTTTCCTCGGTCGGCTCACCAGCGGGTGTCACTGTCACTGGTGTCGACGACTTGTCATCGAGCCCAACAGAAACCACTTTGGTGAGCGCAAGCTCGACCGATTCAATGGCCGTCTTCTCATCCAGTTCCTCGCATGACATCGTCACTTGGTCGGATTGATAGCCCGCTTCGAGATCTTTGTGTTCATCCACGCACGGTTTTTCGTGGGTCTCGCTCACGAGACTCGCCTCGGGCGTCGTATCAGTCGTTCCATCTCGGTGGTCTGCTTTGTCTCGGTCGGCTTGGATGCCGTAGCTAGGCACAAACGGCTTGGCGTGGATCGCTGCTGCAAGACTCGACTTGCTGCTCGTCTGCACAGGCTTCGATCCAACAGTATGTGCTATTTCCGCATTCACCGGCTTCGCTGATGCGCCATACTTTGACGTAGAGCCCAACAACAGCGACGACGACGCTGCGCTGTGGAGGTCCATGGTCACGTACACTTGCTGCAGCTGCTGACTCAGTGCGTCGAGGAGCGGTGTCTCGCCCTGGTCGGCTAGTTTGTACTGGCAGGCCTTGAGGGCACGGCCCATTTCGCGAGTAATCACCCGCGTCGTTGCCCGCTCAAGCCGCGCATCATCGCGCGTCTCTGCCATCATGTAGTCCGTGAACGACGATCGCGAGTGGCCGATAGCCGATGGCACGACGTGGCCTGTGAGCGTGTCATCTAAGAACTTCCACACGGCCGCGCCTTTGACTTTGTTGGTCATTGTGCGTGTGAGACACAAATTCGCGAGCTCGTTCGCACACTCGTCACGCACAATCGATGCGAGAAACACCGCGTCGCTCGTCGCGTCGTGAAATTGCACACCGTGGAACGCGAACGCAAAGCACTGCTTCTCCAAGATGTGGTCGAGCTCGACGGCACCGGGCGTGACGAGGTCGAGCAGGTCGCCGTGGTAGAGATCGCGTCCGCCATAGAGGCGCACGACCTGCGGCTCGAGCAGCGACCGGGGCTTGTCACCAGCGTCAAAGAGCCGTGGTGAAAAGTACGGCAGCGACGGGTCGTGCGCAGCGCAGCAGTAGGCGTAGTCGGGCTTGGCGTCGTTCGTACAGAGCGCACCAGTGTGGAACACGCGGCCACGACAGCGCTGTCGAGACGGTGAGCTGACAGAGGAAGAGGAGGAGGCGGAGGAGGAGGAGGAGGCAGACGCCCGTTGGTGGACGCTGCAACGGCCGTGCGCGTCCAGTCCGACGGTGATGCGGCACCGCTGGCTCGTGGTCTTGGCGACTGCGATGCACTGGATCCCAAGCGCCCGTGCACTGTCGGATGATGCTGCCTGGTTGGTATGGTACTGGCAGTAGCCGTTCGCATCGAGATCCCAGCGAATGCGGCAGCGCTTGCCCGTCGAGCGCGCTACGCCACGGCACTCGCGCGTGAGCTGCGTGTGGTACTTGCAGAACCCGAGCGCGTCGAGCTGCCACGCAATGCGGCACGGCAGGCCCTGCTTGGTCGTCCCGCTGCACGTCTGCGGCGGCGCCTTCTTCTTCTGCGCACTCGTCGCAGGAGCAAGAGGAAGCGGAGGGTCAAGAGGAAGCGGAGGTGGACGATCGTAAGGAGGCAGCGGAGGTAGAGGAGGCAGCGGAGGGGCGTGACCGCCGTCGGCCATCGCGTCGCTCGTCTTGTTCCAGGTTGGATCTCACCAGTCCAGTCTGACTCGGTGGAAGCAGGCACAGGGATTGGGTAGACCCAATGTAGTAGGTTAGGTGATCTGAATAGCGTATTTTGGGTGACTATCAATGACCCTACTTTAACGTGTACGTTATTTGACCGACTGACCGTCCGCCGTGAAGAAGCTCTTGATCGACGGCTGACCAGGCGGTGCACCACCACCGTTCTTCGAGAACCCATTGCGACCACTACGGTAGCCCTTGCTCTTTTCGTTCTTGTTCCCGTGTGCTTTGTTACGGTCGCCGCCACTGCGTGCGCTGTGGGTCGTCCAGCCGCGACCCGTCACGATGGGCTTGGGGTACGTCGACTGCGGATCGAGCCACGGCGTGTGGACCAGAGCGCGGTTCGGCACAGCCGACGCGAGCTCCGGAAGCCACTGGAGTACAAATGTGCCGTGCGGATCATAGTCTTTGGCCTGCTTGATCATGTTGAAGTACCGATCTTCACGCGGGTCGTTCCCGAGCCCCGCGACGTAGAGCCAATTCCCGTAGTTCGACGCAGGGTCGTGGTCCAGCAGTTTGCTCTCGAACCACTCGGCGCCTCGGCGCCAGTCAATCTGGAGGTCTTTCACAAGAAACGACGCGACGTTCTGGCGTCCGCGGTTCGACATCCAGCCCGTGGCCGCGAGCTCGCGCATGTTGGCGTCGACAAACGGCACGCCGGTCGTGCCGTCGCACCACTTTTGGAACTTGGCCAGGTCGTTTGACCACGCCATCTCTTTGCCGTAGATGCCGCCTTCGTAGAAGAGCCGGTTGCCGTACTTCATGGCGACGTACTTGAGGTAGTCGCGCCAAAGGAGTTCGAACCAGACCCAGTACGTGCTCTCGTTGCCGCCGGTTGCGTCTTCGTACTGCGCGAGTTCATGCATAATCTGCCGCGCACTGAGGCACCCGAGTGCGAGATACGGACTAAACTTGGTACTGTAGTCGAGCCCGACCAATCCATTGCGCGTCTGTTTGTACGTGCGTACGTGGCCGCTCGAGAAGTAGTGGCGCATACGCTGCAGCGCCGCGGTCTCACCGCCCGACCAAGGAAACGCTGACGTGCGTGGCTGCGTCGGCAGGGCGTCCATGTCCTGCCAGACGTCGACCGAATGCGGTAGCTTGGTCGGTAGTGGCTTGAGCGTCGTGGGTGTCACGACCGGCGGTGCGACCACGGCGCTGTCGTACTTGCGCGCCTTCTCGACCATTGTCCGAAACTGGCTAAACACATCCGGTAGCTCTTGGATACGACCGGGGAGCTTGTGCGGCGGGACCATGGTCGACGTGTGGATGAGCTTGAGCGGCACGTCAGTGAGGTGACGCTTGAGCTGTCGCACGAGCAGGTTCTCTTCGTACGTGTACTCGGCACTGAGGAAGAGCTTCACGTCGGTCGTGGTCGCATCGGCCTTGTAGAGCGGTACGACCTCGTCCCGGAGCACGCGCAGCGGGTCGCCTTGGAGCACGAGCAAGTCGCTTTGGCGTTGCTGCAGCTGGGTCTTGAGGTCTGCAAGGCTCTCAAGTAAGAAGCGCTTCTTGAGGCCGTCGCAGCGCGGGAAATCAAAGTGCCACGTGCCAGCGTCGCGGCCAACGAACCGCGTGTCCCACACAAACACGGGCAACACGGTCGCGCACTGCGCGAGCGCGGCCGTGAGCACGGGGTTGTCGTGCACGCGGAGGTCGTTACGGAAGAGCACGATGCCGAGCGACTTGTTCATGGTGAGAGGCGGCGGATGAGGAACTGAGGTCGCATGGATCCCAGCGGCCCAGGTCCGTCCGACTCGGATGCGGACAGTAGCCGAACGTCATTGAATTCCGAGTCGACGGCCGAATTCGGTTGTCGGCAGGGGCCCTATTTCGGGATCCGTTGGGAAAACATCTCGGATTGGGTACATGGAATGCATTCGTTTGGGAGGTCGTCACACGGTGTGATGGTATTACTATTGGCCCCGTAGTATTAATCTTGGGAACGGTAGTAGTACAGAAGTGCCGTGCGCGCACTCGAGGACGCTGGTGGATGCAGGAATCCACGCAGTGAGTGGAAGAGAGAAATGAAATGCATTACGATGCCTACTGTTGCTCCGCCAGGTCTTGTGTGTGCTGCTGTGGCCTTCCATACGGCCAGCGACCCGTGGACGATCGCTACCCAACCACGCAGACCGTGAGCTCGCCACCGCCATCGGCCAGTGCCGTCGCACACTCGCGACCGGCCACGAGACCCGCAAAGAGCACGCGTACGTCCTGCTCCGCAGCGTCCTGGAACTGTACCATCTCTGAGAGCACGGCGTCCGTGCAGCCACGGCAGCGCGCGTTCCACGTCGGCGACGACACAAACACTTCGGCGACCCGCTCGCCCACGGCCACGCTCGGCAGCGGTCCGTTCCCATTCGTCGGCGTCTGCACACGCAGCCCACGCTGCTCGGTCGGGCCGCTGCCAGTCTTCGGCAACACACAGGTCGTGCCGCGTTCTGGGTGCGAGTAGTCGGTCTGAAGACAGAGTGACGCGTCGCTCGTGTTGCGCCACGGCCGGCCGTCGACCCAGACGGCGAGCCCGTCACGCACGAACGCCGTGCCTTTGCTCCGGCCGACGACGTAGCCGGCAGCAGTGGTGCTGGGAGTGACAGCGGCACTGCCGTCGGCCGCGGCAACGTACGTTACGATACGGCCGTTCGGTGCGCTCGTGCCGTCGAGTCGGTCACGGTACTCGTCCGGCAAGTCCTCGAGCTGCACGCACATGCACTGCGCGTCCACAGGCGCTGGCGTACAGTACGCAAAGTGGTCGACGTCGCCAGCGACAGGGCACTCGGTCGCATCCGCCGGCATGCGTTCCGAGAAGTAGCCACGTAAGATCCGCTCGGTCTTGTACGCCGCCAACGTCGTCTCGAGATGGCTCTGGAGCGTCGCGCCTGCTGGCTTGGAGCCCACGACGTGGTGCGCAACGCGACGCGCGTCCATGGCCAGTGTGCTCCACATCACGAGCGCATCGTACGAATACGCCGACACCACTGGACGATCGTCGTCATTAGCGTCCGTCGTGGTCGTGGTCGTCGTGTAGAACGACGGCACGACACTCCAGCCTCGCTCTTGGCGGTCGTGATGCGACGGCAACGTCGTCCAGAAGTTGCTGGTGTCACCATCACTGGCGTTGCCGAACGCGCCGGTGGCCGCGACATACACTTTGAAGAACGCAAAGTCGTCGGTCGCACCGCCCAACAACGTCTGCAGCGCGTCGTTCACGCGCTCGGCCATGGCCACGCGGTCCGTAAACCCAGGTGGGAACGACGCACCGACGCTCGTGACCAACCGCGTGAGTTCGGTCGCGAGCAGAATCGGCGGCGTCCAGAACCGACCGACGGACGTGGACGGGTTCCCGGCCTCGGGGCAGTACTCGACGTTCGAGAGCCGCGGGTGACGCTCGCACACGGCGCTCTTCTCCCGCACGGGCCGTCCGAGCTTGAACGAGAGGACCGTAAACATGTAGACCGTCCGCAACTCGTCCATGACGCAGTTGGCGCAGACAATGTAGTTGCCGCGGCCGTTCTGGGCGTCAAAGAACGTGACTTCGGGTACTGTGTCGCCGATCGTGAGCGTGCGGAACATGGCGTCCGAGACCACGTTGTCGGTCCGGAGGAACGCGGCGTTGGCTGTGGTATTCGTGTTGGCGTTCGCGTCGCTGCCGTTGAACATGGCGTCGTACTGGACGTTGTAGACCTGCGTGTCGTCCGCGAGGCATCGCGTATACTGCGGCGGTGGCTGGTGCACGTCGCCGGTCGTGGTCCGCACCGTGTGGAGCGGTGCGCTGCTCATGCACAATGCGAACCGCACGCGGTTGATGGGGACGCCACGCATTTGGTGGGCAGCAAGCAGTGCGTCGCCGGCGTCGACACGCGACTGGCGCCGTGCGGTCGTGAGAAAATCGCTGCGGACGGTCGTGAGCGACTGGAACGTCGTGAAGAGCGCGACGTCGGTCGGGACGAGCGCACGCGCGTCCATGTCGGCGGCTGTCGGCACACTCGGCAAACCTTCGAGTTGCACGCAGTTGCAGCTGTCGGTGCGTTCCCAACAAAACGGATAGTGCGAGCTGGACACGGCCCACGGACACGCGTCGTCGATCTTGTCGGTCCGCACGACCGCGCGGACGAGACCCGCGTCCCAGTAGCGCTGCCAGGCCGTAGTGCGGAACGTGGCGTCGAGCGCCTCGGCGCTTAGCGTCGCCGGGAGGTCAATGGTCTGGAGCCGGTCGCGGAGTAGAGTGGGGATCTCTTTCCGCGTGTTGCTCCAGAGCACGACGAGGTCGTCGCGCACGCGGTTTGCGCCGTACCGGTTCGCGCCCGCCATCTTGCCGACTGGATCCATACTCCAGAGCTGCAGCTGGCTCGCACTCGGCACGTTCACGACCGTCAGCGCCGCGAACGTACCGATCTGCGCCTGCAGATGGTAGCGCAGCTGCTCGATCGCAGGCAGCGCAAACGGACGGCTCGTGGCGTTCGGGCTCCACGGCGCACGCTCGTCGTTGAGGTACTTGGTAAGCACAGGCTCGGTGTAGTGCTTGGTCAAGAAGAAGCGTGGAATGTTCTCTTCGACGTTGAGCAAGTGCATGCCGACGGCGCGGTCGACAATGACGTCCCAGCTCGTCGCGAGCCGCACGAACGTGTCCGTGTCCAAGTTCTGCTGCAAGCGCGCACACACGAGCGAGAGGCGTTGCGTATTGTAGGCCGCGACCACGAGCTGGTTCCCAAACTGCTCGTAGTCTTTGGTACTATACTCAAACTGCGCAACGTGCTGCTCGAGGCGCTCGGGCGACGCGGTCCCAGTGATCAAGTTGGTGAACGACCGGAACAAGTCGTCCATGTTGGCGTACGACGTACAGGCCAGGACGAGATCGTACCGGTAGACCGGCGCCAGTCCGTTCTCGACGTACTTGGTGAACGCGTAGTTCAGGAGTTTGTAGTGGAGCAAAAGCTTGTCCATGTTGCTCGTAAAGAGCGCTTTGCGCAGCGCCTCGGGGTAGCCCACGACCGTACTTAGAATCTCGTTCGACGTGTACTGAATCGACGCGAGGAACGCCAGCATCTTGTCGACTTGCTTCTGCGCCGACGCAAACTGCGCTTCCAAGAGCACGATCTGTCCCTTGAGCACGTCGACGTTGCCGGCGATCGCACGCAGCTGCTGCATAAGCGCAACTTCAACGGCGTCCACTTGGTTCAGCAGCAAATCGGTCGTCGTGCGGGCCGACGCAATCACGAGCGTCGTGGCCGACGCGACCATCTCGCGGGTCTGCAGCTGTCGCTGGTAAAACTCTTCGGTGATCGCGCCACGGAGCTGCTCGTTGCGCTGTACGATCACGTCGTGCACGACGTTGATCTGGCTCATGGTCTGCTGGTGCACGGCGGCAATCGAGCCCGAGAGCTGGTCGAGCGCACCGAGCGTCCGCTGCGTCGAGCGGTCAAGCACGCCCTTGACCACCCGACGCGTCTCTTCGGCCGACACGACCACCTGGTTCTTGAGGCCGCTCAGGTCGTTCGAGATGCTCTGCTGCACTTGTGAGATCGTGGACGAGCAGTCGGCAAAGCCTTGCGTGACGGTCGCATCGAGCTTGTTGACGTTGCCTTCGACCTCGTCGTACTTGCCCATGGCCTCGCCGTGCCACGTCGCCATCGACTGCTCCAAGTCGATCAAGCCGTCCATTTCTTTCGGAAAGTACGCGTCGATCTTGGCCGTGAAGCCCTTGATCATACCGACTTCAATAGCGTTCGTTTTGACCACGTAGTCTTCAATGCCGTCCATGAGCGCGAGCTGGGAATTGGTCGATTTGTCGAGGACGCCCATGCCGAGGATCGGGCCCGTGAGGATCGCGGGGTCGCGCGCCCCAAGCGCCTTGGCGAGATCCGACGTCGCAAAGGCGCCCGAGAGGTTCGTGGCCGCGTGCTGGTCGTTGATGAGCCCGTTAAAGTAGTTGACCGCCGCATTCGGCGTGATCGTGCCGAGCGACCCGCCCGGCGAGGCCACTGACGAACTACCGTACGCGCTGTCCGCCAGGTCCTGGAACTCTTTCTTCACGTCTTCGGCGGAGGCATTGGCGACGGGTGGATCATACTTCTTGCCACGGACCATGTACACATAGGCGCTCACGCACCGCGGCATCTCGCCCAAGATCGGATCCTTGCTCAGCCGCATCTCGATCGATGGGAGCACGGCAAAACCGAACCGTTCGCCCGCGGGCGTTTGCTCGTACTCGGTCCGCAGCGTCTGCACGTCGACATTCCGTGTCTTGAAGACGTCCACGGCCGTGATCGCACGCAAGGTTTCGTTCTTGGGCTCCCACATCACGAGCGTGCGCGCGGCCTTGTCCACGCGCATGCCCTGGTTCACGTCTTCGTCCATGTCCTCAAACACCATCTTGGCACCGCACTCGCGGTCGGCAAAGTTCTCGTCGTCGTGCGTCCACCTCACTGTCTTGAACAAGAGCCAGTCAAAGCGTGCTTGGGCGGCTTGGGCCGCGGCAGCGCGACCGCTGTCACCGCTCGAGTCCGTGATGTTGCTGATTGTCGAGTTGATGTTGGGACTGCCTTTGCTGTCGGCGTTGTTGGGATCGGTGAGCTTGCGGCGGATATCGTTCTTGTCGTTCGTGAAGGCGGCGACGACCGCACTAATCGAATTGACGCGTTGCGTGGAGATGCGCTTGCGTTCGTCCTGCGTCGCGACGAGCGACGTGCAGATCATGGCGTTGCGAAAACCTTTCACCAGGACCAAGGCATAGTTGTAGCCCACGACGTTGACGCAGTTGGCGTGGGCGAGGCAGACCTTCCGGATCACACTGCGGTACGTCGACGAGTGTGCCACGAGCTGCTCAAAGACCATGGCCGGCGCGTGTGGGTACTCGCAGATCCGTCCCGCGTGTGTCGAGCTCACGCTCACTTGCGAGTAGAAAATGTCGATGCGTCCTTCGTAGTCCGTGAGGGTCTTGGCCACCATCTCGTACTCAATCTTGTTCTCAATTTGCTCGACGTAGAGCATGACTTGGCCGGCGAACTGGCCCATCAAGTGCGAGACTTGCGACCACAAATCGCCGAAGCTGGGCTCAAGCTTGCCCAGCAACGGACTCAAGATCATGCCGTAAATGTCGAGCCGTCCCGAGTCCACGACGTCCGCGGCAAAGGTCTCGAGCTTCTCAGACCCATCGTAGCTTCCAAAGACGCTGGTCATTTTGCCTGCGATCTCCGCGGCTGCGGCATCTGCAGACGGACCCGTGGAGTTCAGGTCATCCGAAGCCGCGAGACGTCGAGCAGACGGCGACGGGCACACGTGGTTTACGTGGTTTCCGGAGCACACGAGCGAGACCCACGCGCTGTCGGTTGCGTTGGACTTTGGTTCCTCCGCGATGCTTGACCACAAGACGTGAGGCGGTTCAAACGGATACCCCGTAGCAGGCCCGAGAAACGGCTGCATCAAGGCGCCGTCGCCATTGAGGATATCGATGTGTGCGCGCGCCGCGTCGTCTTCAGGGGCAGCGCCGAATGTGGCGAGCAGCCCGAGCGAGAGCAAGAGCGAGATCGCCCCGAGTGTCGTGGTTGTTTTCATGCGCCCACCAGTTGCAGCACGGTATCAGGGACACGGCGCGTCGGGATCAAAGAATGAAATGCTGTGCTGGCTCGCCCCTGGACGGGTGCGCTCTCACTGGAAAAACGCAGGGCTCGAGTCGAGTCGAGTCGAGTCGAGTCGAGTCGAGGGCCTCGAGGGGCTGGACGAAAGAGCCAGATGCGAGGCATTTGCTGTAGAAGATGCGCACGAGACACCGAGCATCAGTCATCCAGCACAAGCACACGAGCGATGCTCTCGGCACCCAACGGGCAACCATGAGATGAGATGGGTGACGCATCCATGTCCTTTCCTTGCACACACTCACATCGACGGACACCAAGCGACATCGGTGGATTGTCGCTGTACACAGTGGTACCTCACTTAAAGTGGGATGCCTTGAAATCGAAGACGGCACATAGCACGGCCATCATCCCGTCGTCATGAATCCAGCAGACAGGTGGACTGTCCACGCAACGCTACTGTTCTCTCGCTGAATTAGGTGAGCAGCCACCCAACTTCTTACTGCAAGTTTGGCACGGCCAGCCGGGCAGAAGTGCGCCCATCCGTCGGATGACAGTGTAACAGTAACGTCGGCCGTGCCAGGATTTGAATTGTGGAGCAGACGAACCAATGTCAGGCGAGCCTGCCATGTGTGCGTTGTCGTTGGGAGCGCGGCAGACGAATCAAATATCAGGCTCGCCTTCCACACCTGTGGACCAGTGGGGCACTCAATAGCGCTACACTCCGCGAGTGTCATCGGGTGACATTCTGTTACACTCCGTGACACTCTGTGTATCTTTTATGCAAAACTATTCAAATTAGAAGACGGGAGCACTAAACGGAAACACACAATTGGAGTCGAGGACAGTGCCGGCGACCCCAAGGAAACACGGCGGCGGGCCGCTGCCGGGCGAACGTCTACACCTAGGT
Organism: Pythium angustatum; assembly: GCA_023337915.1. NCBI lineage: Eukaryota > Oomycota > Peronosporomycetes > Pythiales > Pythiaceae > Pythium > Pythium angustatum. The sequence continues at coordinate 29,690 of JAADXQ010000051.1, read as the reverse complement.
TTCTTGGCACCTCCAACACGCTCCATACGTGGCCTTCCAGTGGTTCTAAGGCGTGTCTGAGCCGAAAAAATGGCCCTGGAACGATTTCTGACTGTGCAACTAGGGGCCACTATTCGGTGAAATGCTAGGGTTAGGTGATTTTGGCGGAGTGTAGCAGGATTCACTCTCGGACCAGTGGTTCTGCAACGCAACCACAGCCTGTCGTCCGACCACAGGCTGTGGTTGCGTTGCAGGAGCGATGGAGATCCAGCTGCTGCTGATGGGTCTCAATTCATGCGCCCCACGCACTGCAGGCCGCCTATAGTAAGGGCCGTCGGTGCTCACTGCCGTTGAGAGACGCGAACTCCGGGGGGCAGGTCAGTTCGATGTAGTGAAGGAGCATCCATGCTACCAGTATGCAGTGCTATTATAGTATCAAATCAAGTACCGGTATGTATTACGACATCCTGGTTCTGGCGCTTCATGAAGGCAGTGCTGGTCGCTGCAGGGCTGGACTTGCGTCTTTTTGTCGTGCACTACGCAGACTCAGTCGAATTGGCATCGACCAGGTGCGGAGCGGCCACGGCGCCAACTGCATGGCTTGAGTCCGAGCCCGAGATCATAGCAAAGTTAATGGGCGCCGCTGCCGTGGCGGGGGTAGTCGGTACCACCGCTGGGGCCATGGTCGGCGAGTCACCGGCGTTACCAAACGTGATTGAATCACCGTTGCTTCGAACCACGTCGCCATCAAGGGACCCACGGCCCTGGGGATCCATGGCGATGACTGCACCTTGATCACCACGGTCACTTTTGTCCGTGCTGCTTGGAGCGCTGGGAGCGACCGACCCGTCGGGACAGAACTCGATCTGGAACGATGTGTCGGCGTCACACAACTTGTACTTGTCGGCGCTGTCCGCAGGGAAGAGAAAGGCGTCACCACACAGCAGCGGATCGTCGCCACCACACGAGATGGGCTGGCAACGATCACTCGCCGGCGACGTAGGCGCTGGGACGACCCGCACGGGCACGTTGAAGCCGCGGTGGCCGTGAGCTTCGTCGCGACACGTCTCAAAGCTCGTGCAGTACATTGCCTACCGGAAATCACACGAGAGAAAGCGACTTAGTCAGCTGCTGAAGGCCAAACGCTCCAGCCAGCGTGGTGACTCGTACCTGTGGGGGAATGATACTGATGTCGTAGCTGACTCCACGCGTGGCGTCAATGCGCAGCGAGACCACTGCCACCATAGTGTTAGTCTCAGGGTTTAGAGATCAGCACAGGGATCACTGAGCAGCGGACGTACGTGTGGCCTCCGCGCTGTCCGAGTGACGGAAGTAGTTGTAGCCAGTGAGGTTGACCTTGACGTGCTCGACGCCACTTGCAATCACCGTAGCGTTGCGCGGCTCGAGGTCGGCCAGGTTGAACAACTCGACCGGTGTCGCGCACTTGTTGGTGAAGGTGACGTCGCTGGCACGCGCCGCGGCGAGCGTCGCAGCCGCGAGCCAGAGACTCGCCGACCAGCGCGAAGGAGCCGACAGCGACGTCGCAGCCATGTCGGAGAGAATAGAGAATGAACACGAGCGAGCGCTGGGGCTGGCACAGACCACAGGAACACAGGAGGCAGGGCATCCAGCAGGCATGCGCACAGCTTCGTCTCCGTGGCGAGAATTACTAACGGTGGCGACTGTGCCGTCGAGACGAGCGTAAACGAGCCATGTTTGACTGGCTCGTCGCTTGTCCATATCATGGTAAATCGGCTCGTCGCTTGCCCGGACATGTGCTGTAGCTGTTCGTGGGAAAAAAGTGCACAAGGAAAGTACAGTAGCGGCCCAATCGGGAGGATTCCGCTCGGACCACACGCGTGGGAGATGGGCGACGAGAGAGGCAGAGAGCGAGCGCGAGCGATACAGTACTCCCAGTGAGGAGAGAGCGCGTGAGAGAACGTGTGTCCACAGAGCACACGAGGGAACCTTCACCGTTCCCAAACCGCTTGCTCCTCCACGACCGACGTGGGCTCCACAAACCAAGTCTCGAAGCCGACGCATCAACGCTACTGAACGGATCCAACGCGCTGTATGAGCTGTACGATGCCACGCGGAAGTCGCGTGCTGTTCCTCGGAGCAGCCGTGCACGCGCTTTTAGCAAGCTCAACGCTGTCAGCGGCGGTGCCACCAGTCGACGCGCCGGCACACGTCGCTGCCGCCACTGAAGTCACCACTGGGATGGCATCGGACGCACAAGTCGTGGCCTGGATCACGGCCGCGATGCCGGCCTTTCACGACCCGACGCAGGGGTACCCCTTTGCGTCGCCCGCGTCCACGCAGTGGTCGAGCAGGGACGCGACCGTCGACAGCGGCGCGTGGATTGAGTTGGTCCGCTCGCACGGCATCGCCGCCATCCCGGACGGCAACACGTCCGCTGTGAACGCGTCTCACGTCGCAACGCGCCGTCGGCTCGTGGACGATGCCAGCAGCTCCGCCGCCGCCCTCATCGAAGACCATCCCGACGGCGAAGAAGTTGCCAAGGCGCTCAACAATATCGCGGCCGTCCAAAGCGCCCAAGCGCTCACGGAGCTCGCGGCCGCCATTGCACTGAGCTCTCCAGCAGTCTGGGTGTTTGCCATCTTCAGCATCGCACTCGGTGGTCTCATCAGCGCCATGATGCAAGACGCAGTCATCAAGTATATGAACTCGGTCGCCAACGCGTACGGGCGGATCACGACAGCGATCGCCGACGTCGAGCGCATCGTGCCCGACCTCGTGGCGCTCTCGGCGCTGCAGAGCCGCTTCAATCGCATCGCGGCGGTTACGGGCGACCTCAAGACCGCTCTGAGTGCCAACGTGAATGTCAATCCACGCGCCGTCACGCAAGTGTGGACCCGCACGTGTGCGAACAGCCGGATCTTTGCAGACTTTGGGTACCTCGACGAGCAGCCCGGCGAGATCATGACCTCGTTGAAGAACGCGGCCGGCAACAAGGCCGAGTACTACACGCGGTTTGCGATCGGCTACATGATGGCGTACTTGCGGGGCTACTACGCGTACACGATCTGCACGGCCACACTGACCAACAGCCCGGACAAGCTACGGAAAATATTCGACGACGACGTGGGCTGGCGAGCCAAGCTGCAAGCCAGGGCCAACTTGCTGGCCCAAGGCGCCGAGAACGTGACCATGCAGTTCACGGCCAAAACGCTCGAAGCCGAAGTCATCAAGGCGTACGAAGCCAAGCAGGACCCGGCCGGTCGACTCATGAAAACCTTTGACTGGCTCTCGTTCCAGACGCACCGACGCGACATGGTGTGCGGCGACGGCGACGACCTCGTGTTTGACCAGAACTGTGGCGTGTGGACGGTCCAGAAGGACTACAAGTGCACAGTCGTGGGCTGGAGCGTGACGGCTGCGAACGTCGTCTCGAGATCGGATCCGCGCGGAACCACGTGGGACGAGTACAAGAAGCTCACTGACAAGTGCGGGTACTACTTAGAGGACATGGGCAATTGCGACGGCGAGGCGTGCAAGTGGCAGCTTGCAAGTGTCTGGGCCATGTACGCGAAAGGCGGACGGTACCAAGCGATCACGCCCAACGACGATGCGATCAAGCCCGTCGAGAACATTGACGAAATCCTGAACACGACTCCGAGCCCCGCCGTGTCGCTGGCCGGCATGTTGACCAAGGCCCAGAACGAGTCACTCACCGTGCGCGACGCCATTGCCAGTGGCGAGTTTGTTGGTGTCATGGAGTCTATCCGGAGCCAGGACCCCGTACTCTACGGGGCGCTGACGCTGCCCACCAAGACGCTCGTGGACGCCCACGAAGGCTACATGGCGGCGATCGATACCTCCATCAGTGACGTCAACAAGTACCATGGCATCGAAATGACGGGCCTGCAGAAGCTGGGCGCCGACATCGAGGCCACGGGCAGTCAGCAAGTGTTTGCTATGGTGCAGCTCGAGCGGAAGACGACCGATCAGCATCGTGTCGAGCTCGCCGGTATCAAGCAACTGGACACGAGCCTCGATGGCTTGTCGGTGTCACTGGACCAAGGCTTCACGTCGACACGCAACGACATTACGTCCATCCAGCGAGAGACGTCGGCCAAGCTCCAGGGGTTGCTGGGCACCGTGAGCTCCGTGGGCGAGAAGACGCGTAGTGAAGTCAAAGGGGTGATCGACCGCGCGGCGCAGCTCACGGCCGAGCGGCTCAATGGGCTCTCGCAGGTGATTGCCGAGACCAACAACGCGCAGATGGGTGGCATCCAGCAGCTCGAGTCGTCGATCCGCCAGTCGCAAGTCCAGCTGCGGGACAACATTGCGTCCGAGTTTAATGCGCGCGCCGAGCAGCTCCGTGCGCGCGTCACCGGCCAGCACGCTGATCGAAGTCACGGACGCCATGCGCACGGACCTCGGCCGTGAGATCCAGTTTGTGAGCGACCAGCTCTCGGTCATTGACGGTCGCGTGACCAACCTCGCGAACGGCCTCGCACGGATCGACTCGCAACTAAACGACATTATCCAGTTCATCTATCGCCTGCATCTCAAGCTCAGCGAGATCTACCGCACGATCGAAGAGCTGCCGGACGTGTTGCGTCATGAACTCCGCGTCGCGCGGGTCGAAAACTACTTGCGCAACGCTGCGCACTTGAGCTTTGCGTACACCAACTACCTCAAGCACAACATGGGCCAACTGCACGCGGCCGAGTTCTTGAACGCCTGCGACGTGAACCAGTTCTATTCGCTGTATCAAAACCTGCTGGCCGAGCTCCAGCCCAAGGCGCTTGAGCCCGAGCTGCGTGTGTTTGGGTACAGTCGTATCGACTACGAGCGCTTTGGGGCGACGGTGCTTGGTGCCGCGTACCACCAGCGGTTCATGCTGGTCCCGTGCTTCAACATGCAGAGCCTGCGCGACGACGGCGAGCTCGTGATCGACGACGACGCGTCGGCACTGTTCACGACCATGCTGGTGGACGCCATGTGGGCCTTCCGCGAGACCATTGAAGAGCGCGTGCCGCAGTTCTTTCTCGACGCCTACGTTCAGTCGACGCGCCTGACCGACTACCTCGTCCAGGCGCGTGTGCGGTGGACCGAGACCGACGCGTTTAGTCTCACGGCCATCGAGAACGTCCGCGCTCGCGTCCAAGACGACCTTGGCGCCTACGCCTACGCGTCGGTCATCAACGTCGCGCGTGCCGAGCAGCTGCAGCTCTGGACAGCCGCCAGTGAGCTCAACGCAACGAACACGAGTCGTATGAACCGATACGGCGTCTTCCAGTCGGCGACCCGTGACTTTGTCGTGCTCTGGAGCAACACGCGCAAAGAGATTCCGACCGTACTCCGCGACCGGCTCCAGAGCATCGACTTGCCTACTCGTCTGAGCGTCGAGACGCTCGACACAGCGTTCCGCACTACGGCCTGGCAGCGCTACTGGGACGCTGGTCTCGTCCGCGCGGTCGTGCGTACCGACAAGATCGACGACGCGTGTCCGTGGGCCGTGTCCAGCTCGCACTTTCCGTTCTGTTGGGAACGCACCGACAGCTGCAACTGCGTGCAACTCGAAGGTTTGCCGAGTGTGCCGACGGCCGCCGACATGGACGCGCGCGCGCTCGTGCCGACCGACGTCGCGCTCTTCACGACGTTCCAGTCGCTCACGACCGTGCGCAGCGACTTTCTCACGACCGCACGGCGCCAGTCGCGTCTCGACGCCGGCGACGCGCTGCTCGCCGCCACCCAAATGCGTGGCGTCCCCATCAATCGCGTGCGGTTCGCATTGTGCATGAACAGCGCACCGCTCCACACGGTGCGGACCACGACCGGCGACGTCCACCAGCCACCGCCGCAGTTTACGCGATGCCTCGCGGACGACACGCAGGTCTACAACGTCCAGTACGACGCCATGCTCAACGGCAGCGATGCGAACGCCAACACGAATACCACAGCCAACGCGGCGTTCCTCCGGACCGACAACGTGGTCTCGGACGCCATGTTCCGCACGCTCACGATCGGCGACACGGTGCCCGAAGTCACGTTCTTTGACGCCCAGAACGGCCGCGGCAACTACATTGTCTGCGCCAACTGCGTCATGGACGAGCTGCGGACGGTCTACATGTTTACGGTCCTCTCGTTCAAGCTCGGACGACCGGTGCGCGAGAAGAGCGCCGTGTGCGAGCGCCACCCGCGTCTCTCGAACGTCGAGTACTGTCCCGAAGCCGGGAACCCGTCCACGTCGACCGGTCGGTTCTGGACGCCGCCGATTCTGCTCGCGACCGAGCTCACGCGGCTGGTAACGAGCGTCGGTGCGTCGTTTGCGCCTGGGCTCACGGACCGCGTGGCCATGGCCGAGCGCGTGAGCGACGCACTGCAGACGTTGCTGGGCGGGGCGACCGACGACTTTGCGTTCTTCAAAGTGTACGTCGCGGCCACCGGCGCGTTCGGCAACGCCAGTGATGGTAACAACAGCACCTTGTGGACGACGTTGCCGTCGCATCAAGACCGCCAAGAGCGTGGCTGGAGCGTCGTGCCGTCGTTCTACACCACGACGACCACAGCGGACGCCAACGACAACGACGACGACAGCCCGGTCGTGTCGGCGTATTCGTACGATGCGCTCGTGATGTGGAGCACGCTGGCCATGGACGCGCGTCGCGTTGCCCATCAGGTCGTGGGCTCCAAGCCAGCAGGCGCGACGCTCCAGAGCCACCTCGAGACGACGTTCGCGGCGTACAAGACGGAGCGGATCTTACGTGGCTACTTCTCGGAACGCATGCCGGCGGGTGCGACCGAGTGCCCTGTCGCCGGCGACGTCGACCACTTTGCGTACTGTACGCCAGCGCCCGTGGACGCGCAGTGCATGTGCGTGCAGCTCGAGGACTTGCCGGACGAGTACCGTGACCGACTCGACGGCACGAGCGCACCGAACGGCCGTGTCGTATCGTACGTTGCCGCGGCGGACGGCAGTGCCAGTGTCACTGGTAGCACCACTGCTGCCGGCTACGTCGTCGGCCGGAGCAAAGGCACGGCGTTCGTGCGTGACGGCCTCGCGGTCTGGGTCGACGGTCGGCCGTGGCGCAACACGAGCGACGCGTCGCTGTGTCTCCAGACCGACTCCTCGCACCCGGAACGCGGCACGACCTGTGTGTTGCCGACGGCTGGCAGCGGCCCGACCGAGCAGCGTGGACTGCGTGTGCAGACGCCAACGAATGGGAACGGACCGCTGCCGAGCGTGGCCGTGGGCGAGCGCGTCGCCGAAGTGTTTGTGTCGACGTCAACGTGGAACGCGCGCTGCCGTGGCTGCACGGACGCCGTGCTCTCGGAGATGGTGCAGTTCCAGGACGCGGCGGAGCAGGACGTGCGCGTGCTCTTTGCAGGTCTCGTGGCCGGTCGCGAGTGCGCAACGGCACCGGCCGATGGCGGTGGTGAGCTCACGGTCTGCGTGGTTGGGTAGGAGTCGTCCGTGGGTCGGTGGTCGTATGGGAGACTACATCAGCACACAAGACCCGAGGAAGCAACAGTGTTCACCGTAATGCATTTCATTTCTCTCCTTCACGGATTAGGATGAGGACCATTGTAGCAACGAGTACGCTTGTTCGGAAACAGTGAATTCACGAGCGTTCGAGAGGTCGATGAGTCTCGCTGCCTACTAACGTTGGCCGTCAACATGGCCGTTAGCGGCTAACAGTCATGTTGATACGTCTACGCGACCGCGGATCGCGTTGCTCGGGTTTCCCATGATCGAAGTCAGGCCCATAACGTGACTTACTATTGTGCGTTTCAGCAGGATTGGCCAAATCGGGCAAATTCTGCCCCGTTAACAAGTCCATATTAGATAGGGGTTAGGTTATTACTCCAATTTAATGATCAGAAGGGCAGGTATTATGCTCACGGCTGCACAGTTGATCCAATCAGATCGTAAGATGAGTCAAGATAACGAGCCTTTGTATCGTGCAAGGCAGTCCATTTGCCCCCGTTTTCTTGGCCATTCGGGCTGTTTTCATCGTAACCAAGGAATCGGAGCCCTTACAAAGCGACCAGTTTGCTTATTTGGCTTCCTTATCTTTGATTGGAATATCAAGAGGTCAAACACGCCAGACAAAGAGAACCACTCACCAAAATGACTACGCTGGCGCCACCACAGCTAACATTACCGTACTGTAATGCGTCCATATACTCCTGAGTGACAACGTCAAATACGGCTTTCTGCACGATTCTTTTGAGCGCTTGTGGCCGAAAAGTTGGGGGTTTCATCCAAGGTTTGATTCCAAACACAGAGAGAGCCTAGGTTTTAGAGTCGCCAGTGATCCATATTAGACTATCCCTACCCCATATAAAGCCTTTTTAAGCAGGCTTATTTAGACGGCAAAGTTTCTGAAATGGACAATACCTCCGTTCGGAAAATATTGGATGTTTCTCCGAAAACCAATACCTTCGAAAACATATACCCGATCAAGGTTTATGCGGTCGGTTTGAATTTGGACTCGTAGAATTTTGCGCGCCGATTTCAAAACAAAGGTTGCGTGGTGCCATTTGAAGACCTCGCAAGCTCAAGCAAGAAGGCGGGCAACCAGCGCGATAACTCCTGCCCTGCAGCCATGCAGCCGCGCTGCCCGCAGCAGGGACCGCGTATGCGTGCGCCAGGGACGTGATAGGCCAGCGTTGGCGCGAGTGCTCGACGTGCCAGTGAGGAGGTTGGCCGTGAGTACTTCCGGAGCAGACTACGACGGTCGACACCGACGGACATCAGAAACGAACGAGACTCTACATTTCGACGCGCTCGTCGATCGGTGGTACGTGCGCGTCCTCTTTCTGTAGCTGTTGGGTCAAGACAAGATCTTATGATGTCATTCGTGCGGCGCATGCGGTTTGCCCAGCCCCTCGAATGACCCAAGTCAGCGCGGAACCCAAGACCAAGGAAGCGCGCCTCGTCAAGTCGACCATGCCTTTTGATCGTCGTTGCGCACGGCACACAAGATGAAGATGCCCACGCTCCAGAAGAAGATCCCCGCGCTCAAGATCAAGACGGGAGGCGAGAAGATCCCACGCCATCTCTGGCGCGAAGCTCGTGCGCGCGTAACAAGGTCCGACGCTCGCTGACCCGACACCGACACGTGCAATGAAGTCGAGAGCGTTTGTTGGAGGCACCAAGGACGGATCTAGAAGTCGCAAAGGAGCAGGTAATCGAAGCGACCGACGTCACCGACGTGCTACTCGTCTGATGTGGTGGAACATGCACACCCGTCAGCACTAGTGCTCCATTTTGTTCTTGTGTGAAGACATCAAATGTTCAGAAAGCATTCCCAAAACTTAGGATAGGTGACAGATGGCAGAGCCTTCCATCGCTAATTTGGAACCAGCCGAAACGAGGCGGAGGGCTGCCCAAAATTTTGGCAAATATCCATTAAAAACAGAACGGAGTAGTAGCCCTGAGAAACGCCTTGCACTGCACGGCAGTCACGAGCCCCGCGCTGATTCGTGGCCGGGCAAAGCAAAGACTCGGTAGGGCACCATGGTGCAGCCCATGACAGCCGACCTCATTGATACGTCTGCCTGGCCGACCCGACCCACCCATCAATCAATGAGGCACGAGGCAGTGATGGTTGTTCGCGACTGCATGAAAGGTTCGCTAGAGCGACTGATCTTGCCCACGTGCGCTCTGCGACGTGCTCCACGCGTCTCAGTGACTGAGTCCGTCTCCCCGCCACTGGATACATCCCGTTGATCCAACGGGGGAGCGGGAAACGCTCGGTTTTCTGTGTCGTGTGGTTTCAGCGCTGACACGTGGCCACGCATCCACTCGATGGGAGACGGTAGAAAAATGTGGCGTGGCACCGGCTCCCGGCGCTTCCTGTCCATCTCGGTCCACTTCCTTCCCCTCACACGGATGAAGTTTGCGACACGACGACCTGCTCGGACCGTGGAGGAGCTCACTCGCGTCACTGGATGACTGATAGTCATGAAGCAGATCCAGCCACCCTCTGTGGGTTGAACCCACTGGGCTCCGTTCGGTCTCCCGGCGCGGGATCTTCACCCAGCCCAGGCTCTTGAACTGCAACGTAAGTAATATGTACTGTCTAATCGAGACGCTCTTCAAGTCGGGTGAGATCTTGGCTCGTCCAACTGTAACGACAGTACAGTTTCAGGCGCTGGCAAGCGACGGGCCAAATGTGAGACCGAACAGCAATCGGTCACCCAGGTACTGTACACAGATCAAAACGTTGTTGCTGTCTCGGCCGTCGAGGCAGCAACAGTTGCCTGCCACGTGTCGATAGGTACTAGTATAGTACTGTATAGCGTGTAGGCCGCACAGACACTACGCAATGCAAACCTCCATTTGAGTGGCTCATCGCCTTCACCCTCTAGTCGGTCCAGGGTTTCGTAAAGTTCAACCGAATCAAAAACAATGTAAGTTACGATTGAAAGTTACAGTGATACACCAGTGCGTGACCGCGAGACACTCAGTGTTTCAGCCGCTAAAGCACCGACAGACGCTTGAAACGATGGTGGAAATGGTCGGCAGGTGACTTATTACAACCTACTCTCCGCAAATCGGCCTGCTCGGAGGCCGAAGTCCACAGGCTTACCCTCGCCGCAGAGACGAGACGAGTCTCAGACGACCGGGACCACCCTCTTCATCGCAATGTAAACTTCACACGTAAAATACAGTGTGCTGTAAGATTCATTCAGTAGTTTACACGCGATCCGAATCTTCTCAGTAGTTTACTGTTCACTTCGTCCGGCTCGATGTTCGCAGCTGAGTGCGGAACGCGAACGTCTGGTTGAAGCGGGCAACTTGGGTATTACAGATGAAATCTCATCCACATGGCACGTGTATGGTACACCGTACATAACCAGTACTGGTGCTGTACAGCAAGTGGCGTAAACAACAGGACTGGCTATGTCCAAAACGAGATATCACCATGGCACCTGCCACGTCCATCGGGAGCAAGGGCTACACTAACTGTATAAATTGTACACGGTCGAGAGATGATGGGTACGCCATCGCCCGGCGACGTGGCGTGCCGCACGCCGCGTGCGTAAGCGAGGAGTGCGTGCTAGATTCGGAACCCTGTACCTTTCTGACCATCAATGAAGGGTGAATGTTTCTCTGTCTGTGGTCTGGAGGGGACCGAGAATCTCGCGTTCTGCTGTATGGAGCCAGTAATACGGAAAGACTTCTACGATACCGAACACCGAGACGACTCTTGGAGGGCGAAATGCCAGTCAGTTGCGCGCCTATCGCCGATACGCCGATCCGCTTGCCGGACCCAGCGATCCTCGAGCTGTCCAATACTGCATTTCTAGGTTCGCCAAGCGACCATTGTGTCCGTCTTTTCCACGTGCATGAAGCGGGAAGCTGGGCGCCACTATTTTCTGTGTACCGCTGCCACGAGCTTGTAGGCGCGGATCCTTTCCAGCGCGGGCGAGTGGCCCACGGCACTACACGAGATCGAGACCAAACAAATAACACACTGGATCTCGACGACGCGGCGGCACCCACCTCTCCGTACCCAATATATATGATGCGCTGACTGCCACGTCCTTCCCGTGGCGTGTACACAGTGGTGGAGAAATTTTGGCCGCGACTTTACGACAATGCATGACACTCTCTTGCTCTGGTCATGGATTCCCTGAAGGCTTGACGGTGTCTGGCTGCCCACGTGACAACGACGACGGGACCGCATTGGTGTACTGTACTGTACATGCAGCTCCGAGGGATCGTATTCTAGATTCGAAGCGGCCTGCATGAGATTAAGCGTACTAGTACAGTAGACCTAGCTCTATCCCACCCGATATTTGCCCATCCACTGAAATGGATGGTCCCACTCTGACTCGGCTGATATATTGGCTTTTCGCCTGCACGGTGTAATACCATGGGTCACGATGAGGCTGGTACAAGCGACCGGCCAGGGGATCCACCATGAATCTCGAGCTTCCTCCCGCTCCGAGAGCGGCTCCCTACTCACTTCTTCCCGCGATTGGATATATTAGGTGGGCCGCTTGGTACACTACTGTACGATCGCCATGGTTGTTCAGTACAGTGTATGAACAGCACATCGTTGTCCAATCGAGCACGTCAACTTGAAGCAGGGAAATTGGGTGTCTGCGTCACGAATCTGCAATAGTCAGCGATCAACTGTGGAGCATCTCCCTGGTACAGTAGGTGCAAATTGCACCGTGCAATGAGCACTATTAAAAACGGTACTGTAGTGATACAATTACTGTACGGCGGAGCGATGTGGCCTAACTATGCTCACGATGATATCCCTACGAAGTGGTACAGTATCGCCACGTACATGTACAGATAGACTCTATCACCAACCGATAGTGTGCTTTGGGTGTTTGGGTGTATGCGCACGATCCCCCATCCAGCTTGGACTGACGACTGTGCGTGTCGAGTGCGGTCGCAGCCCTCTGGATTCAAAGGGATGCATTCAGAACCGCGCAGGCGACGAGCCAAATGTCAGGCGGGAAGCAGAGAGGCTAGAGGTCACACCTACTGTACATCCATCATGTGCAAGCACGGCTGAGGCAGCTGCGATTGATGCGACATCTTCACGACGTACGATCGATCGATCGATCGATGGTCCGGTTGCTTGCGTGTGCGTGAAACCACCGGGCGATCGTTGAGGATGCGAGCGCGTTCTCGACGAACCGAATATCTCTGACTCGGACCGAAGACAAGGCATTCGCACTCTCACTATCCCCTCTAGCGGTGATCGTGTGGCTTGGCACTCGCCACTCGCCCCATTGCTTTGGATCATGAGCACGCGTCTCGGCCGTGGTTTCTGGCTCGGCCACATGGTCGCCACCCTCATCGTCCTGCTGGCACACGCACCGCCGCTCGAAGCGGCAACCGAGCCCATGGCTCGCCGCCTGAGCGACTGTGTCAACGAGCTCACGCCTGCGCAAGTGGACGCGTTCATGCGCAGCGGCCGCCGTCTCGCCGACTGTGCGAGCCTCAAGAATGTGTTCACAGAAGGTCTGCCCGACCAACACAAGACCCAACTGGAGTCGGTCCGTGAAGGCGTGCGCGACGCGTACAACACGCAGCTTCAGCAGCGGTGGGAGCGCCAGAAGAACCCGACGCCCGAAGAGACCCAAGCCCAGGTCACCGCCGATGCCTCGCGCGCCAAGCTTCGTGAGACCACGGGCGTGGCCTACGCAGCGGAGAAGAAGTTCAAGGACGTGATGGCCGCGAACAGCGCCGCCGCAAGCGCTGCCATGACCACGAAGACCCAGGTGTCGGAAGATCTCACTGCGAAGCAAGACGCACTGGCAGCCGCTATGAAGCTCAAGGGCGACGCTACGGAGCTTCAGCGTAAGCAAGCCGAGTACGATCTCGCAAAAAAGACGTACGACGACTTTATGGTGCAATTCACCAAGGACGAGCTAGCTCGCACCGAGGCCGAAGCAAACGCTAGAGCGGCCATGGAGCAGGCCGATGCGGAGCGGCTGAAAGCCAAGCTGAAGGTGCCGTTTGAGGTGCGGGCGAAGAAGGACGACGAAGAAGCCTGCCCTCCGTCGCCGGTCGGCTCGGCGCCCAACTGTGAACACGGTGGGCGCTGCTTCCAGGTCACGGGCAAGCCCGAGACGAGACGCTGCTCGTGTGGCGATGGGTACAGAGGTGACAAGTGTCAGTTCAAGCCGTGCTCGCCGCCGACCAAGGAAGGCAACATGGTCAACGGCCGTTGCGTCGCGTGGGACGAGAAGTACGTGTGCCCCAGATGCGACAAGACGTGGGAGTTGCAGCTGGCGTGTCGCGACGTGGGCACCCAGCGGATCGTACGCAAGCAGCTGTGTGCGGGTATGTGGCCGCCGCAGAATGAGCTGTACGATCGTACGTGCCGAATCTGTCAAGCGGACAAGGAGTAGGACGAGTGTGCTCCTCTGACCAAACGGGTAACAGTCGATTGTGTCGTCGATGGCATCCCACGCAGTGTCGACGCTGTCGATAGTAATACCATTCTGAGCATCCCGAACATGACGGTCTCGAGGAACAGAGACTCGCAAGACTTCAGCCGTGCTCAACTCCGATATCTTACTCGAACACAATATTCAATAGTGAGCGACTTGGGGCTCGTGGTTTGTTGCGTCATGGTAGTAGTACAATTGTAGTAGTAGTAATACTATGGAAAATACTACTACTAAATATAATACCATCTACGAATACTGCAGCACAAACCAAGTCCTGGCATGAACGCATTGACGAAGCGCATCCTACAGTACCGAAAAAGAGAGAGCAAGAGACGAATTGGAGAGAACGATTGGGATCTTTATCGTCGCTGTAGTAATCTGCCGCGCTCGCGTCACCTGCACCTTTCGTTTTCTACGCATCGTCTCTCCTACGCTGTCGGGAGCCGACGACAGTAGAGCATGTTGGGCCGCCCGGCCGGTGTGCCGCACTCGAGGGAGATTCCCGCCGGCGGCATCCCAGGCACTCCAATGGCAACGGACCCCACTTCCTTGACGGCCGCGAGGTCGGCGGTCGAGCACCCGCGGCAGATGACAAAGTCGCCTTCCAGTCCGCTTTTCTGGAACAGCGTTACGTCTTGTACCTGAGAGCCAAAGGCCAGCGTGCTACCGGCAGAGGCAGCCGTGAGATCCATCTCCCCCGAGAGCACACACGTCTTCGTCTTGACCGCGGTCGCACACACGGCGAGACCGAGGCGGTTCACCGGTGCGCCTGGCACGACCAACGGGTACCTCGCTGCCGTCGTAGTGGTCGAGCCATTCCCGCTGGCACTGGGCGGCCGAACCCGTGCGACTTCCTTGCACGCGTAGCGCAGCACCAGCCACGACTCGACCGTCGCTTGCTGCAGCTTGCTGTCACAAAACAGCGGGAACGTGTGGCGGATTGTTTGGTCCGACGAGATCATTTCAACGTCGAACACGAGCTCGTTCTTGGTGAGCACGACGCCGGCAACGTCGGAGACGGCGACCTCGAACTTGCCCAAGTCGGTGTACCCTTCCCACACGGGCCGCAGCGGTTGCGACGTGTTGAGCGCCACGCGTGTCGGTGCACGTAGTGCCGCAAACGCTTTGAGCGACGGAAGCTGTGAAACACTGAACGCGACGGCTTCGAGGGCGTAGTCCACGCCGGCCTCGTCGACCGCCTCGACCACAAAGTCGCTCGTGTAGTCGTTGCTCGCGAACCGCGTCACCGCGCGGCCTGCGGTCGGGTCGGTCTCACTGGCAAAGTCTTCGTAGTGCGAGCACGCACAGGTGGCCCGGTCGCACACGGGGTAAAAACCCGAGGCCAGTGCGAGGAAGCACTGGTTGGTCGGCGGCGACGCGGTCACGTTCCCGCGGAAGATGCCCTGACGAAGCAGCGTGGTCGAGTCGAGCGACGCAGGCGCCACGCTCGGCAGCTGCTTGGTCGCGCCCCACATGGCCGCGAGCTTCTTGTTCTTGCTGACTTGGATGCCACGACGACGCGCGACCTTGGCGTTAACGTAGTCAAAGTTCGCGTCCAGGTGCTTGACGGTCAGCGTCCCGCTGAGCCCAGCGTGGACCACAGACACGCGCGCAAACGCCCCGACCGAGTCCTGGAGGTCACGCCGCAACGCCTCGGCAAGCGACGCGCCCTGTGTGGTCCAGTCACGGATCGAGTACGACTCGACCAGCGAGGCAGCGCGCACGTGGAGCAAGTACGCGGGAATCATTTCTTCGACATGGCGCACGAGCGTCGCCGACGCTGCGACGATGCGGTCGTCCTGCTCTTGCGCTTTGATCTGCAGCTCGCGGAACGTCGCGCCAAACTGGAGCGTCGCACAAATGCTGTCCAAGAACGCGAGCTCCTTAAGGATCCCGAGCACTACGAGTCCGAAGCGCTCGTAGGTCGCCACACTGTTGCCAAAACGTTCCAGTTGGCGCGGAATGTCGGCGTCCGAGATGTCGACGAGCTCGAGAAAGCTCAGGAACAGATCGTACGGCCGGTGCGCGATGCAACTGCCGACCATGATGGACGCCGTGAGGTTGGCGCTGACGTAGTCGTTGTAGCCGTCTCGGATCTTGATGTACTGGTCTTCCAAGTGGTCGTACCGATCCTTGAAGATCTCGGCGCGGATGCTAGCGGGTAGGTCCGCGAGCGCCTTGGCGATCGAGTCGAAGACCGTGTTGATGTCGTGTAAGTAGAGCTTTGCCGTCTCGAGCTGCCGGCTCATGTCCTCGACTTGATTCTCAAACACCATAAGCTTGTTGTCCACGAACGCGAGCTCGCGGGAGATGCCTGTGACCATATCGCCGAGGTGCGCGTGGGCTTCCTCGAGGCGCCTCGCGACTGCGTCGCTCACGGCGTCGAATGCCTGGCGAACCGTCGAGTCCAGCGCGTACATGCCTTGGTCGATCGTCTCACGGAGCGCACCGGACGACTGCTGGAGCGTGTTCTTCGTGGCCACAAACTCTTGTTCGTTACGCTGCTGCGTGGTCTGCAGTGCGCCCATCACTTCGTTGTGCGTGCGCACGACTTGATCTTGCACGCCAGCGATGCGGTTGCCGACTTGCTCGGCCGCGTCGATCACGGCGTTGGATAAGAACGACGAAGTCTGTCCGCCTTGCTTCACAATCTCATTGTCAATGTCGGTGATCTGGTTGCCCCACTGCTGGCGCATGCCATCGAGCTGGCCCTTGAGCGACGCGAAGCCCGTGTTGACGTTGGACTGAATCGTCGTGACCTTGGACTGGATGCCGTTCAGCTTCTCGATCCGCTGACTCGACTGCGCCGTGAACGTCGTGCCCATGGTCTCGACTTTGTTCATGATCTTGCCGTGGTAATCCCAGACTTTGGCGTCGGCCTCGCTGACGAGCTGTACGCGCTCCTGGTGGGTCTCGTAGATCTTGTCGTCCAACTTGCTCAGGCGGTCCCCTTTCTGGTCGTACTTGAACCCGATCGCCAGCGCCATCGCCGTGGCCATTTCGCGGGCCTCTGGGTTCGATGCCGTGAGGTTCAGCCACGCTTCTTGGGCGGTAAAGTTGGCAATCTTCTGCGCGTAGTCCTTGCCGGCAAAGTTGTACGTGTTCATGCCATCGACCATGGCTTTGATTAACGAGTCGGCAGATGGGCCCGACGCCTTCTCGTTCAGGATGTTTTCGGCCGTGGCGTTCCGGTATTGCTTCAGCTCGTCGTCCAGTGTGGCGTTGGCTGCCACCGAGTCGATCTTGTTGATCCGGCCCGCGAGGTCACCAAAGAAGTTGGCCGCCAGCATGCTGGCCGTGCGGAGCTCCGCGGCCGAGACGTCGCTCACGAACGGCGTTTCGCGCGCGCCAACACAAATCGACATGGCCGTCTGGAGCTGCGCGAGCGACGCGCCGACCGATTGGCCGACCGTAAGGTAGCATTTGCGCTGCTCGACCGCAGAGCTGGCGCCTGGTTGCAGACAGATCCGCGGGAACGATTCCATCGCGTGGACGACTTCGCCGACCATGCCGTTCTTAAACGAGCGGCAACTCGCCCGTAATGCGCCCGGCGAGTCGAGTTGGTTCAGGATCGTGCTGCTCTGGGCACCGGCGTTGTTGATCAAGTCCCTATAGGCATTTCGATCAAGCTGGTACGAGATAAAGTCGGGCAACGCCTCGACGCGCAAGTGGATCTTGGCCAGTGCGTCAAACACCTCGCGCATTTGCTGCTTCGCCGCGGCGAGCGCGGCGAACGTCATGTCAATCTTCCAAAACGACAGGCCGGCCGTGACACCCGCCAAGGCATAGTGCAACCCGACCGTGAACGCGTTCCAGTAGATGCCGTTGTAGGCTTTGCCCCAGTTCAAGGCGCGCTTGGTGTCTTCTTCCAGCGTCGTGATCGTCGTCGGTACAACCGGTCGGATTCGGTCCGCAAAGTCTTGGAGCGATTGTCTTCCTCGTTGGAGTTCGTCCGTGCCGGCCACGCTCTCCTCTAGGCGACGATGCACGCTGTCTTCTGTCCAGCCGGCGGGTGTGCGGAAGAAGTGGTTGACGTGATGGGCGGCAAGTGGCTGCCAGTCGAGCCGGTCCGCATTCGGCCCGAGTTCGAGCACGCTGCTAGCGGCCGACGCGAGGCCCGCGCCGACGATTGCGACGGCAACGGCGACGAGCCGAGCAAACTGCATGGCGTGCTGCGTGCGTCACGTGCGCTATCGGTTGTGCGGCTTTCTCAGTGGCCGAGGTAGCTGCTTCGCAGAGTGCTTGCTGGAATGAGCTGCACGCAGCCGACGCGCTCTCTACGAGCGACACGACACACTCAACAGGGAATCACGGAATTGTGCGGGGTCAAGAACAGTAGGAGGTGCCATAGATTCTCCATCTCCTGGCTCTCTCCTGCGACTGCCGCAGCGGCAAGAAGGAGTCCTTCTGAAGTACCTAGAGTACGAAGACCCGTGTCGTCTGACCACCAAATCCGTCTCGTTTATGTGTGCACACCGGAGACGGGACGGCTAGCGATAGTGGTACTCGCCACTTGTACAGAGAAGGCACACGTGCAAGCGACGGGGCCTCCCTGTGATGGCCTTTTTATGTCCATATCATGCTCTGCTCTATTTTTCGTCGTTTGGTCTCACGAGCGCGAGGCAGAGGAGACTGCCGTCGTTGCCACGTTCTGTGGCGACCGCTAGACCTCGAGCACTGGACCATGAGTCTAGAGGAAGGAGGCACACCCTACCTTCCCTTCCCGTTCCCTTCCTGCCCTTCCCCTGAAGACTGAGGGGAGAGGACGAGCCGTCGTGTATCTCGAACAGAGCGGGAGGAGACACATGGAGACTTCCAGTCTGAGCAAGCATTTCCCTTCGCGCAGCCTCCAGCGTCAACAACGCCATGGCTGTGTTCTCGCGGCGTCCCGTGAAGCTTCTCTACGGTCTTCTCCTGCTACTGAACGTGTTGCTTTCAGCACGTGCGCTGTCGTGGCAAGAATGGACTGCCATCCCCATTGGACAAGTGACGTCTCGCAACAGCTTGCCGGTCGTGACCGCTCGCAACGGCTCCGTGGCGAGGCGACTGGCCAGCAGCCAGGACGGGCTCAACGCCGCTGTCGGCGTCTTAAATGATGTCGCAGGCCAGAGTCTCACGCTCGATGGCCTGATGAAGAGGCTCCAAGACGCCGACTTCACGGTCATCTCGAGTGCAGTGACTGTGGCTGCAGGCCCCACCAGTGACAAGTACGACTCCAACGACATCGATGAGTCCCTGGACGACGTCAAGACAGCGACGACCGGTACGATTCAGGCGTTGGACCGCGTTGTTGTCAAGGTGTACGAGGCGCTGTCCACGCAGGGCACGAAGGACCGCGTGGACGACGCCAAGACTCTTTGGGGCTTGGTCAAAAGCAACTTCCCAGACAAGCTCGACAACGTCAAGGCGACATGCGTCACGATCATGAACACGATGGGTGAGACCCTCGCAGATCTCGCGGCGACCAAGTTCTTGGCCAAGGCCAGCACCAGCGACAAGACTGCCGCGGCGAAAGCCGTGGCCAACGCCATGGTGGCGATCATTGTGACGCGCCAAATTTGCTCCGGCGTGAGAGCTGGTGCTGTGAACGCTCGTAGCGAGACGCTGTTGATCGCGCTCTTCCTTCAGAATGTCGGCAAGGAGCTGGACGATAAAACAATCCAGGACAGTGCGGATTCGTACATCAAGCACGCCAATTCCTCGAGTGCTGCTGGGGCGTCCAACACGCAGCTGGTGTCGTCGATCACGGGCTACTTGGACAACGGGCAGACCCTCATGGACGGCCTCAGCGCGGCACTCGACAGCGAGGAGTTCCGACGTGCGGTCAATGCCGATCCGAATGTGGCGAACGGATACGGCGCGTTGGCCGTCGTGATCGCTGTCGCCGATCGCCTCGAAGTCAAGAACTTGAACAAGCTCAACACCACGATCGCGGGCAACTTCAACGTGCGCATGGGCGAGTACGTCAAGATCGACAAGAGCGTCGACATGTGGCACGGTGCCAAGATGGAGCAGATCGGCGTCATGAAAGGCTTGTTCGGTGACCAGCACAGCGAGCGCATGGGTGCGCTCAATGGCGTCAACACCAAGGTGCTGAGTGTGACGAACCAAGCCGCGCAAGGGTTTCGTGGCATTCAAGACGCGGTGTTTGGGATGCAGGACGGACTCAAAGCGCAGATCTACCAAGTCGCTGGGAAGGTCAAGGACGACGCCGTCGCGACGCAGCAGTACCTGAGCAGCGCGATCGAAGCCGCGGCCCAGCAAGCCCAGGCGCAGATTGGTCAGATCGACAGCCAGGTCGTGCAAGGCGGTCGCGCGATTTCGAACGCACTGATTCAGACGACGGCCGTTGCAAACGCCGAGTTTGATGGCACGCTGCGAACGCTGAACAGTGCGTCGAACAGCCTCGCGACGCTCACGACCGCGGCGTCGCAGCAGCTGCAGAGCGCGATCGTCGCTGGCTTTCAGGACGTCCACCGAGTCGTCTCGAAGCAAATCGTGGACGCTGCGAACGGACTGAGCGCCGAGTTGGCGCTCGTCGACCGCAAGCTCCAGTTCGTGAACGGCCGCTTGGAGGTGTTGCAGGACCAGCTCGCGAGCATCGACAACAAGATGCAGGTCGTCAACGCCATGCTGCGCGCGCTCGATGTGTCGGTGTCGGACGTGCTCAAGCGCCTGCGTGACGTCATCTCGGACATCACGTCGGTGCTGTTTGAGAACGACTGGTCGACGCTCACGCGCAGTTACGACAACTTGCGACGCTCGTACACCGCACTACTCGCCTCGCCACAGAGTGACGCGACGGCCGCGCTCTTCAAGACCTCGTGCAAGCAAGACAACGCGTACAATCTCTTCCTCACGTTCATCCACGTGCTCGACGTGCCTGACGCACAGCTCGCGCGTCACCTGCAAAAGTTCAGCAACGACCTCGCCAAGTACGAAGCGTTTGGCAAGACCGTGATCGCCTCGCTGCACCATCTCTCGCTGCTCAGCACGGCCTGCACGGCGCTTTCGTTCAACATGACGCGCACGGACGCAGAGCTCAAGAGTCGCGAACACGCGACGCTGATCCAGCGCGTCGCGCGTGAGTTCATGCGACAGTTCGACGAGGTTGTGCCCATCTACATGCTGCGATACGTCATCACCCAAGAGCTCGAGACCGCGAGTGCTGAGCCCTGGGGCGACGCGCCCACGCAGCAGCTCAAGGCCCAGCGACTACGTGACAAGCTCCAGCGGTCGCTCGGGACGTTTGCGCAGCTCACGGTCCTGTACGCCGGTGCCGACGACGCGCGTCTCTCGGTGCGCCACATCGACCAGCAGTACGCTGTCGCTACGGTGGACGCCGCGACGTTCAAGCGGCACGGCGTCATGGTGAGCAAGAACGCCAAGCTCGCCGTCTTCTGGGGCTCGTCGACGCAGCTCAACGGCATCGACCACAACCAGCTCGATCGTGAACGCTTGCTGAGCCAGGGCATCTACCGCGGTGAGGTGAACGCGAGCTCGCCGACTGGCTGCAGCGTCGCACAGAACGCGAGCTTCTACCCCCGCTGCGAGCAGTGTCGCTGCGTGCACTTTGAGAACTTTGCGTCGTCGTCGGACCCGTACGCGGGCCGCGCCATCACCGTGCTCAACTCGACCGACCCGACTAGCGACTTTGCTATCCAGGCCACGCAGCAACCGCTTGTGGACTACGTGATCGAAGAGCTCATGCTCCAGGCCGAAGGGCTCGGCTCGTCGGCGTACGGCAAGATCGAAGCCGACACGCTTACGGTGAAGCGACCGCGACCGGTCACGGCGCCGCTGTGGGAAGACTACACGGACCGCGGGCGCTTCGTCGCGGTGCCGTCCGACGTCAAGGGCACGCTCGTCGCGCAGAACCAACTCACACTGTCGTTCCAGTACACGCGCCAGGGCGTGGACTCAGCGTTCCGCAAGCAACTGCCGCTCTTTTGTGACAACCAGCGTCACACGCACACGCTCACTGAGCCTGTGGTCTCGCTGGCCTACCGGTGCCGTGAAGTGGCCCACACCACGCTACGCGACGGCTCGGGCGCCGCTGTCGCTAGCGGTGTCTTGCGCACGCGCATGGACCAGGCCGTGTGTGCGGTGACCAGCGCCACAGACAAGCAGTGCAAGGTCACTGGGGAGGTCAGCGCACTGGGCAGTGACGTCCAGAGCCTCGAGGTCGGCAAGTACGTGAGCGATCTCTCGGTGTACACCGACACCGACTTTGCTGGTAGCCTCGCGATCTGCAAAGGCTGCTCGTCGCGTGAGCTGGCCGAGCAGCTCGGCAAAGCGCGGTCGTTCGCGTTGGAGACGCCGAGTGCGCTTGCGCTTTCGTTCTTTGTGACCGACTGCACCAAGCGCAGTGACAGCGTCATGGTCTGTGAGCGAGCGTAGTGGCGGGGTGGACTCGTGCAGGTCGGTAGTGGCAGCAGCAAACAAGAGGACCATACGTACACAAAGAGTATTACATTGCGGACTAATACTCATACCCCGTTGGCGCTTGGAAATACTAGTAGTACTCTGATGGGTGTGAAATAAAACATGATGGTAACTTACGCGGTTAAATATCCTTCCGAAGTAATTATGAAATATTACGCTGGAAACTTACATGTTTGCGGAGACTTGGAACGTCCTGCATGGATGTGGATGGGTGACGCTCGCTACGTACAGTCTGTACTGTACAGTAGTGACTCACTAGTGAGTCGTCTGTGGGATATGAGATGGGGATGGATGGATGCTCAGCCACGATGAAGATGGACAGCCTGCCACGTCAGGAGTGGATCAATTCGTACGTACGGTGGCAGACGGGCGGGTCACTTCACGGTACGTTTTATGTGCGTATCATGGAGTGCACCTTCTCGGAACAACGTCGCACGTGCGCAAGCGCAGGCGGCGGCACTCCTCTTACATATTACATACGGCATGGAGAACGTGGTCGTTAGAACTAAGGTCGCGTTCAACGACGTAGAGTACCGAGCGCAGTACAATCCTATCCAGCCTCGCTCTCCCTAGCCACGGGAGGCTAGGTGCAGCCGCCCCGGGACGCGTCCTTCTTTCATTCCGCCTTTTCGTCCAGAGGGATTTGTCCTTCCTTGGCACACAAGCGACTCGCGATGGGGCAGACCATGGTGAAGGTGCAGACGCCCGCGGGTCTCGCGTTGACCCGCTACATGCAGATGCCGGACACGTGGGGCGTCAGGTACCAAGGCTTCCACGAGAGCGACCCGCTTCAGCAGTGGATCCACGACCGATCGACCAAGACGATCCGCACGGCCGACGCGTGGTGTCTCAGCACGTCGGCTGTAGGAGTGGGGGTGGCAGGCGGCCGCCCCATCGTGCTCTTGACGCGCTGCGGCGAAGGCGACACGCTCCAGCAATGGGAGCACGACGCGTCGAACGTGCTTTTCAACGCGCACCACGGCGTCTGCCTGGACGCCGAGGTGACCTCGGGCTCGATCGTTCAAGTGTGGACGTGCGACCGCAACTATCCGGCCCAGAACCAGCAGTGGCTCATCACGCCGCTGCTTCCTGGGTACATGATCCAGCCCGCCGAGGGCTGGTACACCAATTGCCTCGACCTTGACAACGCCAAGGTCGAGGCCGACTCGAGCGTGGGCTTGTGGACGTGCAACAACGACTTGCCGCAGCACCGCTGGATCTATGACACGTCCGATGGCGGTATCAAGTACGCGCCCGACACGAGACTCTGCATCGATGTGCCCGAGGGCGGCGAGCGTGTCACGGGCCCGCGCGTGACCACGTGGTGGTGTGACGCCGCGAACACGAACCAGCGTTTCGACGCGATCGTCTATGACGGCGGCGCCGGCTACACGCTCGTGCAGTTCCAGCTGCGCAATACCAAGTGGTGCATGCAGCCGCAGGGCAACGCAGTCACGATGACCAAGTGCGTGCTGTGGGGAGCGACCCAAATGTTCCGCCTCGGGACGCAGCTCGCGTACACGCTGCCGGGCTCGCCGCTGACCAATTGCGACAACGTCCAGTGCAAGAACGACGGTGTGTGCGCGAACGGGTCGTGTCAGTGCAAAGACGGCTGGACCGGTGGTGCATGTGAGACCAAGGCGGACCAGCTCGTGGGCCTTGAGACGTCCGACGGGTTTCTCTTGACTGTGACGGGGTCCACGCAGCGCGAGCTCACGTACGAGGTGCCGCAAGGAGCGACTACGGTGCAGCAGCAGTTCCTCTTCAACTCGCTGACGAAGCGACTGCGCGTGCCCGACCGGTGGTTCTGTGCCAGCGGTGCTGGTGGAGCTGGGAGCACCGCGACGTTGGCGCTGTGTGACGCGTCGGCGTCTCAGCAGTGGGTGTACGACATCTCGAAGGGCACCATCCAACAGAGCGACGCCAACGTCTGCCTCGAGTCGGATGCACGCACCGTGAAAGTGAGCGCGTGTTCGCCGACGACCAAGCCCGGTCAAGTCTGGCTCGTCGACGAAAACATCAACGGCAGTGGCAAGCTCTTCCGCCACCGGTCGGCACTCTCGTCGTGTATGACGGTGGAGAACGGCAAGCTCGCGATCAAGCCGTGTGACCTCAAGCATCGCGTGTGGCGCCACGACGTGACGTACGGCGAGGGCCAGCTGCAAGTCGGGGAGCAATGCCTGCAGTACACGGCGCGGTCGTCGACCAAGGGCGTGCTGGCCATGGGCTCGTGTGACCGCCTCGCCGACCGCAACTTTGAGTACGACACGGCCACGGGCCTCGTGCGTGCGTTCCAGACCACTTTGTGCGTGACGCTGGACGCGGCCGCGGCAACCGTTGCGCTGGCGACGTGTGATACCAAGGCCACGACCCAGCACTGGTTCCTCCCGCGTCGCGACCAGTGCAACGACCCGGACTTTCTCAAAGACATGAAGTACTGCAGTGCCAACGAGAAGCAGGGCATGTGTGCGTTCAACGGCTGCCAGTGCACGCCTGGGTACAGCGGCAAGCGCTGCGAGTACGAGACGTGCAGCACGACGCAGTGCAACAACGGTGGCACGTGCGAGCGTGGCAAGTGCACCTGTGTTGACGGCTACGCCGGTCTGTTCTGCGACGAGTTTGTCAAGTGCAAGGGCGTTGTGTGTCGGAACGGCGGAGCCTGTAACAGCAAGGGCACGTGCACGTGTCCCGTCGGCTTCTCGGGTGACAAGTGCCACGTGCGACACCCGAAGGTGCTGCTTCGCGCACTGGGCCACCGTGCTATCGGCGTCGACGGCGGTCGTGTGGTCGTGCTGCTCCCGAACGTGCGTGCCAAGGACCATGTCTGGTGGTGGGACAGCGCCAAGAAGATGCTGCGGTCCGTGGGGAAGCCGACGTACTGTCTGGAGAGGAGCGCGACGGGCGACGCGATGCTCGGTGCGTGTGACGAGGCCAAGGTGCTGCAGCAGTGGCAGTACGACGCCAAGTCGGGTGGGCTGCTCACGCAGGACAAGCGTGCGGCCGTGCGTTTCGAGCAGCTTGCCGCTGATGCCGGCATCCGTGTGGTCGTGGCCGAGACCGCCACGTCAACGGCAGTGAGTTCGGGCAACGCGACGCTGTTGAACGACAGCCGTGTGGACATTGATCGACTGGATCTTCCCGGTACGCCGCTGCGTAACGCCAATGGCCAGTGCCTCTCGACCACCACATCCAGTGTGTCGTTCCAGGACTGCAACCCGGACGACGACGCGCAGCAGTGGGAGTACCAGGCGCAGAACGGCCTCGTGCGGGCCGCGCTGCTCGATGGGTCCGTGTGTCTTGCACTCGACGGCTCGGCTGTCGTCGTGCGCCGGTGCGATGGAGACGATGCCGGCCAGGCGTTCCGTTACGACTACACTACCAAGCGCTTCCGCAACCGCAAGTCGCTCCAGTGCCTCGCACCGACGGGCTCGGGGCTCACGGTCGCTGCGTGTGAGTCGGCCGCGCCGCTCCACACGGTCTTCCGCAGCTTTTGTGATGTCGTGAACTTGTGCGGCGGTGGTGCGTGTGCGTTCGAGCGTTGCGTGTGTCCGGCGGGTGCGCGTGGTCCGTTCTGTGCGAAGTCAGCAGTCTAAGAAGACTCGACATCAGCGACGCAGCAGGGTGGCGAGAGAGAGAGAGAGAGAAGGAGATTGCTGCTGAGCCATAGAGTCCTGCGCGTTTTTGTGTGTAGGCAGGAACAGAACGCGTTGACTTCTCTTCAAATGTCTTTCCAGATCGAAAAGGGGGACAAGTCGATGGGACCTGCTAATTCGTATCACAATTCCCATGCTTATCATCGGTTGAATGAACGCGTAGGTACCTGTCTGAAGCGCATGGTCTCTTCCTAGCATGCGCGGTGACACGTTGTCATGGGCGCGTTGGGAGATCCCACGAGTCGCTCGCCGCGCGTTCTCCTATGGTCTTTATCGGATCCGGTGCCCAGAGTCTGGACTCCAGACTCAGCGTCTACAGTACTAGTACAGCACTGTGTAGGGTTGGCCCAGCCGTTGATGCGAACGTGAGGAGCGAAATCATTGCACGGGAACATCACGGTGCTGTACTGGATTTGATGATCAACGCGGGAAGACAGACGGGTCATCGACGCGACTGGCCCGTTTGTGTGCCTCACAACAATGTGCACGTGCCAAATCACGCTTCTGTTCGACACCGTTTGCTAAAACTAGGCTCGATCCACTGCAGTCGACCAGAAGTCGATGCGAACGGATACAAAAGTAGGAGAAGCTGATACGGCGGAGCCCCACGGGAAGTGAGGCAAAGGGTGGCGTGCGTACTGTAATGGATACGCATTCCTGGGGAGGATCGACCTGGTCGGCGTCGCAGCGAAGCGGACGTTGGCCCTGCAGTAGAATATACGTACAGGTCGCGTTAGGTAGCGATAAGCAAAGGTCCAAAGCCACTCCACTTTTGTCTGGTCGTTCTCAGATTAAACCTAGTTTTGTCGACGTGTCGGGCACATCCCGCACCGTGTCGCACGTGATACCTGATCACACGTGGCAGGGACCGCCACGCCGGACCGGCTTGCGGAGACTTCGTCGCCGGAGGAGGTGGCGCTCACTTCGGTATTCGAGCGATAGCAAGAAGACGCCACGATGGCGCTCCGCGTGCTCAGCGACGCGTTCAAGATCCCGCTCGACCAGCACACGAACGGCGTCGTCACGCTCAACGGCACGTTCAACGGCATCCCGCGCACGTTCGTGCTGGACACGACGCTGTCGGGCCTCGCGCACACGTGCAAGTACCACTCGCTCAACACGAGCAAGTGGGAGGCCGTATCAAATGACACGGAGCGCTATGACGAGACCTGCCCGGACAAGTGCTCGTCGAATCTCGCAATCCCGGCGTTCAGCTCCAAAGACGGTACCATCAACGTCGATCCCTTCGCAGCCAACCTGACGGTCGGCGACTTCTCCATTCCGCGCTTCACGTCGGGCCGCATCTGCGACAGCGGGCGCTTCGACGCGCTGTGGGGCTTGGGTTCCACAGCAAACGGCGTGTTCGGGCTCGGTCCGGGTCCACCCACGGCGTTTGTGAATGGCACGGCCGCGCTCGACGCCATGCCGTGGTCCACGTACTCGATCTTCCTGACCAAGTCTGTCAAGGACGCCGGTTCGTTTCTGCTGCAAGGCGGCGTCGACTCGGACTTGATCGCGAAGGAGGCGCTGGTCGAGACCACGCTGCCGGCATCGACCGAGGCCACTGGGTGGACTGTGAACATTGACGCGTTCTCCACGAACGCAGCGTCGATCAAGGCCGCGTGCTCGCCGGCGACTCCCTGCAAGGCCACGATTGCGGTGGCGTCTCCTGTGATGCAGCTGGGCACCGACGTTTGGAACAGCGTGCTCGCGGGGTTCGACCGACGTGCTTGCGTCATTCAATCTCCTGGACCGTACTCTGTCTACATCTGTAAGGACTGGGCGCCGCTGCCGACGTTGACCTTCACGCTCGGCGGCCGCACGTTCACGATGAACAAGACCGACTACACGATTCCCGTCCCGAATGACGACACTGGCAACCTCTTCGTGATGGTCGCACAGCACAACCGCAACCTGTCGTACTCGTCGGAGTGGATCCTCGGAGCTCCATTTTTGCGCTCGTTCTATTCGTCCTTCGACAAGGACACCAAGACTGTGAGTATCTACTGCAAAGACGGCGTCAACTGCATGTCTGAGGGCCAGTCGTTGCCAGGAGCTTCTTCGAGCGTCAGTACTCTGGGCGTGAGCTGGTCGAGCCGTTTGCTTCTTGTCCTCGTCACTGCTGCTCTTGCTCTTACCGCTGTCTAAATCAATCACTCTTGGAAGCTTGTCCTTCTGTGCTAATCCCATTGATTATGGTGACTCTGTGTCTTTTGTACTTGAGTGCAGACCCTACAAATGTATCTCGCATCCTATCAAACAACGCAGAGACCAGTAAAAACAGCAACAAATCATTCATTTCCGAGGTGTTCCCCACCCATCGCTTCACTTCTTGCATGCTACACAGTACTTACCAGGATACCAGCACGATACCGGTATCGTCCATTTGCAACCTTCCCAGAATTCTAACACATGATTGGCTGAATCTCGCTTTTGGCTGACGTACAGACCAAAATCCTGTCGGTACGGTAGGGAATTTTGACGGGCGGTTTGCAATGTTGGTTGCATTGAGAGGTGACTGCTTTAGAGGCTTGTGCAACCCAAAAAACAGTTTACCGATTACAAAACCCAGTCATCTTTCGCAGGGTTGCAAATCAACTAAGGTGCACTCCATTTCGAACCACACGGAGCTGATTGTCCGGAGAGCATGAGCCTACGAGCCGTACTTCGACTCCCTAACAGATCTAGCATGTTCGTAGAGCTGTACGGGGCAGTAGGACGTTGGCAGTATATTCTGCTAAGAACAACAATCCATGTACTGGCCGGTGCGGCCAGGTACTCGAAATTTCTATCTAACACAACCAGGGCTTCGAAAAAAAAGATTGAGATTGAAAGACTGCACAAATTGTCCAACACAATCTATCTGATTCACAGATTGTCAATATTCTGAGCAGACTGGCGCATTGTGTCAATCTGTTGTTGGTCAATCTGTAGCACAATCGACAACAACAGACATCAGCGCCGACCGCCATGAGCACACTAAATCCCGTCAATCAGCGCGCGGCGTGCGCCGGCTCCGCCAACCAGCAGCGAGCGAGTCCACCGCGCCCATCGAGCGAACCCGGCGCGCACATCGTGCATGTGATTTCGCGCGCAAACTGCCCGCCCAAACGCACGCCACTCCTCGCCACTCGTGTGCGCCGCTCGTGCGTGCCGCAGGTTGGCGCCGATGCTGGTTGCTGGAGTTGTCACTGTTGAATTCGACACCAGCAACCAACATCGGTCAACGCAGCCTCACGCCCACCCCCAACGCCCATTGCAAGCATCATGAACACCGCCGACCCTATCAACACCGCCAACCCGATCAACACCGTCGACCCGAGCAACATGTGATGAAGTGGTTCCGGCGCGACACGCCGGCGCCCAAAAGTGATGGATGTGCCGGCGTCGCCGGCGTGAGTTGCGACGGGAAACGTGCCCGTCGCTCACAGACTGATTGAAAAGATTCCTTGTAGTCCGGTCCCGGACACCGGCCGGTTCAGTTGAACTGCGCCGGCTTTCACGGGTCCAGTATTAGAGGCGCCGGATTCCGGCGACCCGGTCACTACCCAGTGACATGGGTGCTTGTCATTACCTCGAGGGGTCACTCAGGAGAGTCAGCGCAAGTACCGTAGGTACCCAGTAGGTAGTACTGTAGGTTCCGCTTAAGTACGAGGGACACGCGGCCACCATGGCGCGCTCCCTGCAGTAATAGACTTTGGTTTTCAC